>CM076581.1:1362348308-1362579677 GCA_034641835.2 Pinus albicaulis
ATCCTCCTTTTATAGAAAAGTTATCCTCCATGAAATCATGATGAAGAGACATCTCCAAATTCCTTCAAGTCGGCCTACTTGGCGAATTAATAATTATGTCATCTTCAAAAATTCATATCTCCCAAACGACAACTCGGAATTAGACGATTTTCGATGCGTTAGAATCGTATCGCCGAGCACTATCATCCTTGTCCATCATATGTTGTGTCTTCTTCTTGGTTGTGTCCCAAAACTCATTGGGTGCCAAAATCCCACACTTGGGTTCCAAGCCCACAAGCTGCCCTTGTGGCACTTTGTCCTCCAAACCCCGAACCCTTGGGCTTGAAGTACCTCCCAAGTTACACAATTCAACACTAACCACCCGATGCCTCTGACACTGCAGAGACTGTGGCTTTGACGACTGCAAGGTCATTGTGTTAATCACTAAAGAGGTGCTAAGTCTTTCAATCTAAATTTAGAAAAGAGGTCCTATTGTTTCTATCAACCAAGCTTATGCTTGGAAGTAAGTTATTATATGCAAGAGTAGCTTAGAATGCTATGCAAGGTGAATGAGTGTGTATTTAGGTGAGATTACTCAAATGTACTTGGTTAGGATTTGCTTTAAGATATCAAGTACTTTACAATGCTTATAAAGGGTAATCTCAACCATAAGACAAGTTCCAATTTAACAAGTGACAGTAATAAACAAGAGATGTTAATGATACAATTACTCAATAACTACAAGATGCAAGATAATAAATGCTAGCGTTAAATAACAATTTAGAGCACTTGCCTTCGTAGAACAATTAGCCATTGATTATTAGACAATAAGAAATCTTCCAAGATGTTTCAACCAATGTTTAAAAATTCCACCAAGTTGCCCGAGCCAACCCCCCGATTGGGTCAGCTTGGTACAAAAATTGGGCCAAAAGACGGTTTGTTACCGAATCGACCGAGTCGGTCACTAACTCGGCCGGTTCGGTAACAAACCGACCGGCTCGATAAAGTCTGTCTTGGCTCAGCCGAGCCAGTCAAACTCGATCGCGACCCACCAAAACGATGAATTTCAGACCCCAAATTAGATTTAAGTTGGCTTTTATGGTTTTGGTATGCCCTCTAACCTGTCTGAAATCTATAAAAGCTACCCAACCCCTCTCATTTCCTCACAACTACCTCATTACATTAGTGCGAGCATTTGTGAGGAATTTGTGAAGGTGGAGTTGGTTTTTGGAGCAACATTAAGGAGTCTCTTGGGAAATCTTTGGAGCAACAGTGAGGAGCTTCTTGGGCAGTCATTGGAGAAACATTGAAGAGTTGGTTTGTTGTAGTGTCTCTTATACGTAACTATTTTTCCCTCAACCCACTTTTCATAACTTCCATAACCATTAGGTAGGGACATGCAACTTCGATGATGTTTTTCTTGTTTAGTAAAAGATTGTCAAGACTTTAATTTATTGAAAGTTGTAGAATTTACAATCTATAGAGTTTCAAGATATAATTTTTAAAAGTCTAATTCTTTAAAGGGTGCTAGCTCAATGGAAGAGCACTTGCTTTACAAGAAGGAGGTTGGTGGTTCGATTCCATCGTGCCCTGATATTCATATGGAATGGCGACGATTAGTTTTTGGTGACGGACGATGTTATAACCATCACCAATGAGCTTATAGTGACATTTTTCGACCCTCACCAAAATATGAAATGGTGATGGTCAATGAACGCTACCATATATACACATCAATAGTGACGACCATAAAGGTTCCATCACCATAAATAGTTTTTGTTGATATGAAATGGTGAGGGTCATTGTTTGTCATTATAGTGATTATTCGTGACGGACCTTGATGTCACCAATGAGTTTATGGTGACGGTCAATGAACGTCGCCATATATATGCACCAATAGTGACGGCCATGAAAGGTCCATCACAAAAAATCGTTGTTGTTCATATTAAATGGTGATGGTCATTATCCGTCATTATAGTCAATATTCGTGACGGACCTTGAATGTCACCACAACACATACTTTCGGTGATGCCACTTTTGGCGTCGTTCAGTTTTTTGGTGATGGAGGCTATTGTCCGTCACCATTGCTCATATGAAATGGTGACGGTTACTATCCGTCACTATAAATCAATATTCGTGACGGACCTTGAATGTCACCACAACACATACTTTCGGTGACGCCACCTTTGGTGACGTTCAGTTTTTTGGTGACGGAGGCTATTGTCCGTCACCATTGCTCATATGAAATGGTGGCGGTCACTATCCGTCACTATAAATCATTATTGGTGACGGACCTTGAATGTCACCACAACACCTATACTTTTGGCGACGCCACCTTTGGTGACGTTCAATTTTTGGTGACGAAGACTCTTTTGACCCTCACCAATGAGCTTATGGTGACCATTTTTGCCCCTCACCAATGTCCTTTTTTCTTGTAGTGACACTTTCTTAATGAGAAATTCACAGGTCAAAGAGAGACTTCTACCTGCAGCAGATCGAGAACCTCATTGGTTTTGGAAGGCCATGGATGAGAAGAAGGTATCATTAAGAGATCTCATTGGAGGTACACTTCAACATTTCATGGAGTGAAAAGTTCTTCAACAGTTTGAGGAGGTTGGTGTCCTACAACGGGAGGATACCAAGTATTTGCAGAATGAGATCCATCATCCACATTGGGATGAATGGTTGATAGTATGGAGCAAGGGGTTTCCAAACCACTTTCATATCTATGATACAAGCCAACAAGAAGCATGTCTCTGCTAGTTTCTCTTGGGTGAGTATGGTTACTACTCAAGGAGTCATAATTTTCTGATTCATGCCTTACACATCACTGGAAGAATGTAGAAGAAGAAGGCATGGTTACTTTGGTTGTTGATGAGAGAGTTTGGACATCACATGATATATCTTATCTCCTTTTATTGACTCTTTCTTGGGATATGTCTCATGTATTTACATGTATTTTTGTTTGGAATTTATCTCATGTTCATGTATGTACTTGGGTTTGGGAGAAAGAGTAACTCTCACATGATGTGGCATAAGGGAGCTTGTTTGTATTATGTTGATGAGACATGTCACATGTCCACTACTATATTGTTGCTCCATGACTTGCATCATGATAATGAAATAAGGAAACAAGAATCCTTATTGCTATGGTTACTATTGGGAGAGTATGGATTGAATTCTTCCCATGCATTGCATGACATTGCTGGAGGATGGCAGCAGGAGGCCTTACAGCGTTGGCTTCTGTTGGGGGACTATGGTCGTATTACATGGTATAATGATGATGTGATGGGGTAGTAAGATGCCTTGTTAAGGTGGCTTCTCTTGAGAGAATATGGTCACTACATTTGGTACAATGATGATGTGGTATGGCAGCAAGAGGCATTATTGAGATGGCTTCTATTGAGAGAGTATGGCTCTCATATTCTCATTGATGATTTGGCATGGAAATAAGAAACATTGTTGTGGTGGATTCTTTTTAGAGAGTATGGCTCTCTTACTTGCTTTCATGATGATCTAGCATGGAAGCAGAAGGCTTTGCTACGTTGGTTGTTATTAGAGGAAATGGTTTGACATTTTTTATGTTTTCCCATATGTTTGTACTTCTTGTTTTTCACTATGATAATGTGATGTTTGATTCTTACATAGCCAACAGGGCTAATGATGAGGGCATTGATATGTGTAATCTACTCTATATATCATGGGTTGGAGAGATAGTTCATGAATTGGGACATTCCACTTTGGGGATGAACCACTTTATCTTATGTATCTCATGGATAGAGGAGAAATTTGGTCATCATATGATTGCCACTTGGAGATTCATTAATGAGGATGGGTATCTAACATTTTAGTTGGAAGCCATTCTAGACATTCTAGAGAGGCAACTTTGGAGGTGGACATACATGACACATTGTGAAAACTAGGAAGGCCTTCCACATGAGGATGCCATTTGGAGGAAGGATGTTTGTTGTAGCATCCACTTTTGCAGTTGCTTGAGGACAAGTGTTTCTCATTAGGAAATTCTTCTAAGTTAGTTTTTCATTTTTCCAATATATTTTCAAGGGATGTGTCTATAATACTATCGATGGATATTGTGATACTAGATCCACATTCTATTTATTGGTGGCTATAATATCCTTATATATTGCAAGGATTTACTGTGTATTTCTTCATGGCTATGTGCTAGAATTTTATGTCATGGATTATTAGTGTATGGATTTCGTGACCATGTTTAGTTATTCTGTATGTGAAGCATGGGTATTCCTACCTCATGGATGATTTTTTTACCATTAGACTTGTTTTTCAACATTTCTCTAATGTATTCCTTTGATCCTAACTCATTTCTTGCATTTTTATAACTAAATGTAATAAATTTTGTAAATCAATTTATCTTATAAGCTCATGCATTACGAGGCATCCATCAAAACCCTATTTTCCACTCCACCTCATTAAAAAGAACCATACTCAAATCACATTAGTTTTTTTCTTGTACGAACCCTTTTTCACCCTTGCATATGCCTATTTAGGTATACCATCACTCCCACAACACTCTCATGTCGTATACCATCATTCCACAGTGGTGTACATCTTGTCACCCATACCTAAAAGTGCACAACATGTCCTCTTTCAGGGGCTGGCAGAGCTTAGTTTCCAAATATTTTCCTTCCCAAGAGGATAAAATCGACTTTTGATGCCATAACTTGGCTTATATTTAATAATTAATGAAGCACCCTAACTTATCTTGACACTAAGTGTCTATATAGATTCCCTAGATCTAGGAATGGGTTATGCAATGAGACCCTCTCAACGGGGAAAAATGAGAATGTAATTAGAATACTCTATTATGCTAAAAATTTACCACCAGAAATTCTTATAAATCTTCAAGAATGAGCACAATTTGTCAATAATATAAGGGAGGATAATGTTAAAGGGATCAAAGGAGAGAAATATATACCAAGAGGTATAATTATGCTATTTTATTAATACTTTATATAGAATTTAAATCTAGTTTCTGTCTCTATATAATCTACCTTCATGAGATCATAATGATTTTATTGTGATTAGGTTCTTTTGCATCCTAAATTTTCTTTCTTGAAGTAAAATAAACTGTCCTTGTTAATTTTTAAATGTGTTTGGGTGTTTGGATTAGGGACCTGAAGTGCAATCTCTGAGGATGAGTGAGATTTTTAGCTGCTAGAGTGGACCTATAACTTGGTTCAACAGGTGAGGGTAATAAGGTCTTGCATCATATTGTCTATTTCCATTGAATGAAATCCGTAGCTTGCGTAAGGTGTTGTAATCCTTGATTGTTTGTTTTACCCACTATTTAGCATATCTTAAGGTTGAATCTATGGGACAATAGTATCTTTGTCTTGTGTAAATTTTAGGCAAATAGAAATTCCAACTTTTATAACCATATATGCCAGTCTATAGTTTAGTAAGAGGAACCATAGCTCAAGTCCCCTTAGTTAGTATCTTGAATGCACCCTTGTTAACTCTTATTTATGCCTAGTTAGGTATCTAATCTCTCCCACAATATTGTCATCTGATATGTCATTTCTCAAAGAAAGTGTACATATTATCACCTATATCTAACAATGCACATAGTTCATTATTTTAGGGAGTGATGGAGCTCAAAGTTTCAGAAAATTGGCCATATGAAGTGGATCAACTCTACCTAGGATTTCATGAGTTGGCTTAGAGTAAATATACTAGGATGTTTCCTACCTTTTCTTAGCCCTAAGTGCCTAGATACATCCCCCCAAACCTAGGGATGGCCTACACTAAATGAGACCCTCTCAGGGATGGAAAAGGATAAAGTAATTAGAATACCCTATTATGTGATAGAATTACCACCATAAATTATTTGCATGCTTCATGAATAAGCCAAATATATAAGGAAACCAAAGGAGGATAAAGGTCAAGGGATCAGAGCAAATAACTCTACACCAAGAGGTATAATTAGACGGTTGGAGTGATAATTTATATATAATGTTAATTTTGTTATGATCTCTATATTTTTTATGTTCATTATATCATAATGCATTTATTGTGGTTAATTTTAATTGCATCGTAAATTACCTTTTGGAGGAAAATACATTGTCTGTATTTATTTATGTATATGTGTAAGTGTTTGGATGAGGGAGATGGAGCAGGGTTTTCATAAGATGGAGTGGATCTGTAACCTATATCGACATGTGATGGTAATAAGGTATTTAATAATATTTTTTATTTCCATTACTGAAAGGAGTAGCTTTCATTGGGTCTAGGAATCCTTGTTTTTTTGTTCAATCAATGTTCTAGCAAATCTCGAGGCAAGATTAGTGGGATAATATTCAATTTTATTTGCATAGATTTTAATAAAATAATTGGTTAGGAAATATTAATGTTGGAAGTTCCATATATTCTTAGCCATGGGAAATTTCTTTAAAAATACCAACGTATCCACCCATTTATACATTTTTATCACTCGGATTGAATCTCAGGCTGAGAAAGGTATTTCTGAGGTAACCTCAAACTGCGCTTAGCCAAGTAGCTAGCCCTACTAGGCAAGGAGAGGGCTCTCTTTGTATGGATCAAAACCAAAATGACTGAGGAAAGAAGATATTAGGCTAGGTATAGTAGCTCAGGGTTTTTGATTTTGATTGTGTAGGGTTTTTTAGGATCAGGAGGAATCAAACAGTCAAGGCAAGGAAATTAGGTCAATATTTGTAGGGTGTTCTATGGGGCAAGGTAGGTGAAATTCTTAGCACATTAGGGTTTTGATAATGATATGATCAAGACATGTGAGGAGCTAGAAAGAGCATGGCGAATTCATGGTTTCTTTCTAAACTGAACAAATTACAAATTGTGGATATTTACCCAAAACAGAGCATAGAAATTATGGGTTTTGTTCATCTAACTTGAAAAAATTCACCTAATAGAAATGAAATGATGGATGAAGTAAAAAAAAATTCTAACATCTGAGCACAAAGAATAAATTGAAACTAAACACCATACCACATGGATCCCATAAAAATAGCTGCAAATTTGATTAATATCCAGGCCAAAACTGATACAAAAGTTTTCTCTTGAGAAACTCCAAATGAGTCCAAGCATTACAATGACTAAGAAAATACATCATATAGACCTCAAAACCACTCTCCCTAGCCTCAAGGAGTCGAATCCATGAGATAGGAATTAGTTTCACCTACTCCCGAACAAGAAACTGAAGACTAGGAAAACCCAACAATTTGCCTCTAAAAGAGAGGAAACTGATTCATTTGACCTCTAGAGGACTCACCTAATGTATGTACCTTAGATGAAAGTCAAAAAATGAAATTTACATTCACCATGACCATTTACATTATTAATTTCTTCATTTTCCCAAGTAAAAAGTCACACTGGAATGAAACTTCAAAATTTGCTAAAGATGGTGAAAATGCAATTTTCCTCGCAAACGCGCAACACCCTAACAGGAAAAACAACCTCTTTTGCAAGAAACTTTTGGAGGCCTTCCCTGTGTCCAAATTAGCTCCAAGATAGCTCATTTGAAATCTCTCTGAGTTGATTTTCCATATATTCCTCCAATTTACAAAAAATTTCTCATTTTCCTTGTCAAAAAGTGAATCTCTCAAGACTGGTAAACACGCAGCGCCTAGTTAAAAAAGAAGGCAGAAACATGCAAATGTGGTGGTTTTTTGCACTTTTGAGGGACCATTTATCCTCCAAATTCTCTAAAACTTGCTAGGTTTGATGTATTCATCATTCTGAACATGATGGTGGTGGCCATTTTTCATTTTGATGGCCAAAAAAATAGTGCAGTGCCTAGGGCGCTACACATTTGGCAAATTTTTAGAGTGCAAAAATACGCAAAAACACAAAATTTTTACCTTTTTTAAGACCACATTTAGAGCCCTTCCTGGGGTCAAAATTGGTCTTCAGATAGAGTATTGGAAATATATCCAAGTATACATTCCAAATATACCTTTGGTTTTCTGATTGGAATTGACTGGCCTTGTCAAAAGTGTATTTTTCCAGGACTGGTCAAAATGTGCTGAAGAGGGTGAAAAAATGCAGAGAGATGGTGCAGAAAAATTTTAGAGGCCTTCCTCAACTCCAAATTGAGATTATGATATCTCATTGAAAATCTACCTCTGTCTAGTTATCTTTTGGCTCATCAATAAAGTCATTTGGACACTCCATCTATGAGAAAACTTGATTTTCCCAAGGTCACTCCAGAATTGCAGCAACTCTCCTGTGGCACCTGTAATTTTGACATTGATCTAAAACCATGACACCTGTGTAAAAAATGAATGAGGTTTTCCTTAATTGACCTATTATGGACAAAAATTTCTCTCATTTTTTTCAAATTCATCTTTGTTTTGTCGGAAACACAGTGTGAAAAAACCGACCCTATGAGTGGCAAATGACTTGACTCTTGGAAAGACTTCTCAAAAAATGATGGAGACATGATGTTTATGAGCTGAAATTACCTCATACTTACTGATATGACCTACCTTATGGCTCTTCTTCTCAAATTTCTCGTTTCCATAGCACCCTAGCTTAGTGGGAGAGTAAATTAGGGTTTGTGAAGCATTTTGACTCTAGTAGCTCTTTTGTGTTTGCTGGTTCCTATCTGATGATTTTTCTTCCTTTATTAAATGATTTTTTCTTTGGTGTTTTTTCCTCAATGACACTTATGTCTTCCTCTTCAGACATTGTGGGCTTGAAGGCTTTGGAAACCCTAGGGTAAATGGAATGAGATGAAGGGAGTGAGAGGTGAAATGAATAGATTAGGAAAATGGAAGGAGTGAATGTAAATGAAGACATAGGTCTATGAAAACCCTAGGATTTAATAGTGTTTATGACTAATATGTGTTTAGGGAGATGAATATGGCTATGGTGCATGAAAAATGGGAAGGAAATGAAATCTAGGGTTTCATAGCAACCAACACTTCAATTTTTTCATGGAACACCAAATATATAAGAAGAGAGGTGTATTTAGGGACCAATTATTGATTTAAAGCCTTTTGAAGAAATTGGTGAGGAAATGAAGCTTGTTGGAGGTGGTGAAATGCTTTGAAACCTTGCCTGAGCAGACACGCATCATTCTGGAGTAACGCGCAGTGACTGGGAAAATGCGCAGCGAACAAGGGTAAATGCGCAGCCTGTGCAATTTGGTCTGAACTTGTTGATGAAATGCACAATGCCTCTGGGTAAATGCGTAGTGCCTAGGAAAACATGTAGCACCTGGGTGTAAACACGCAACACTCTTGAATTTTTCTCAAAATGCTCAGAAAACCTTGAAATTTCTCTTCTGCTAGAAATTTCAAATGGATGCAATGAATTACTTTGAGGTGTTTTGAAAGGCTTTATAGCATTATGGATTTGAAACTTCTATTTGAATCACCAAATTTTATAATATTCACTTTTCCCTTTGGACTTTGGCACTGATACTCTTTAACTTTCTGAATTTTTGGCATTGCAGGTTGATCAAACATGCAGTTTGGCTTTCTTTGCTCCACTTAGGCCAGACATGATTGCATTTGACAGCTTGAGATTGAATTTATTACATATGAGAACATAAAATTACATTTGGAAAAACATAAATAAATTACATATTGAGTTTTATATCAAAATGATATTTTGATATAAAAATCATTAAAGTGACAAAATATACAACTTTGAAAGTATGATAATTACACCATGATGATCTTATTTAGTCCCTCTCGTATATGTGTTGACTTCATCTGAAATGAAAGAGTGACCTTGAGAAATATAAAATCCTAATGACCTAATGGGACTGCTTTAGGCCTGATTTTCATGAATGAGATTTTGACTTAAACGACTTCCAAGTGAAAAGAGAATTTCCATAGGTGTTGTCATGCTCAAGGATACATGAGAATGAGTCAGCCAATATGGTCTTCTGAGGGAGAATGAATTTTATTGAAAAGGACAACCACCAGTGGAACAATTTTATATCATGACCTAATGGAATGATTGAAAATTTCTTTAGAGTGGGACACCTAAGATGCACATGAAAAATGTGTTTTGATACCTGGTGGGAGTATGAAAATACTAACACTAACATTGAATTCGATTATCATAACATACTAGACAATAGCTTATCGTAACACATATACTATAGAAAAAGTTATTTCCTACAATTTCTTTCTCTGAGAAGAAGTAATGAAATCAAAATAAAGTTGAATTCTCAATGAACAAGAATATCTTGTAACTCATTTTCTCCATTAATTAAAATATGAGATAACAAAATATGATAACTTTACTCTAGCCTCTGTAGGTACCTTCCCATATCTCATGTAATAATAGCCCCTTATAACTCGTGTCCTTGTATTTCTACTGCCAATGATGTATTTTTATTGATAAAATTCACAAACTATTACATTGCGAGGATCTCCAACCTTTCATCATGTACAAAACATGTATTATTTACTCAAGCATCAAAAATAGGGTATTACATAAACCCACATGAAAAAATGAGCAAACCCATAGGTCAAAGTCCCAATATCTTCGCAATTATATTTAAGCAACTTCACATCCATCATGAAATCAAACCGTAAACCTGCATGCAAAAAAAATCAAAGAAGCATGTTTGGATTACCCACATTAGGGATCAATTAGCTAAACCACCACAAACTATAATTAATAAAACAGAAAAATACCTACAACAAGCAAGCACTTACTAGAAATTAATTTCCTCGAAGAATAAGATATGTTGAAAAAATTTAATATAGGTTGATGGGATGGCATAGGATCGATATCCTAACACATAAGCACTTGGAATTACTTTTATCATTCTTGGATCCATACTTTGTAGTTGCATGATAAAACCCATGACAATATAACTACCATAGATTCCAGAAAAGCGAATTAGGGTAGATTAGACAAATTCAATGAGAAGAAAAATAATTCAACAAGTAAAATTCAAACCATTATTTACCTACCTACAAAAATGGATGAGTTGTAGAGGAAAAATGTACTTCCAAAGGATTGTTCCTATATCTTTCAACTAATAGATAAGTCAGGCAGAAAGGAAAATGAAGTGGCATACTAAACCCACCTCAAGAAAATCCATAGATGAAAGAAACTATTTTCATGAACAAGAGGGAACAAAAGAGTAGAAATTGAGCACACATACTAGTGCACTGTCAAACCCTAGTCCTCCTATCCTATCATCATGAACAACAAGATGATGAACCAATACTAGGCTATTGTCTCTTTAGTTAGGAGTATAGATACCACTCTACCTTTGGGAATATAAAAGGCTACATTGGTGAGGAAGAAGGGTTAGAGAAAGCTTCAAATGGTGGGAGAGAAATTGCAATAAATGTCAAATATAACATAAAATTCCAATTAAACTGTTAAGTCCCTATATTACTATTATAGTCCCTTATTATTGTTATTGTTGTACCCCTTTAACCCCCATATTTTTATTATTGTGCCCTTATATTATTATTGTTAGGTCGGCTAGGATTACATTGTGGCCCCACTAGGATTATATTGTGGCCCCATGGACTCCTATATTTAGAAGGAGGTTTTGGTCATTTGTATCATCCAAGAATTGTTCATTCATGTAATGTATTGGAGGTTTCCCCCTCGAAGTGGCTTATTTCTAAGGCGTTGATATCTCTTTTCTTCTATTTTTAGAGCTGGTTTCCCAACATTTGGTATTAGAGCTTTGGATTCTAGGGTTTTTGCTGCTCCAAACCGGTCATCGTGGCATTTTCGCCATAATTTTTTTTTCTACGATGGTTCAGATCTCAGATTTTTAGAGTGCGAAGCAAAAATCCCGAGGAACATCGTCGCAAAATTTTAGAGCTTGGTTTGCAACATTTTCTAAGATATGATCTGTGGAAGTTAGGGATTTTTGCAGGCTCCTGAATTTAACCTAAACAGGTCATTGCAGAATTTGTGCTATAAATATTTTTCTACAAAGTTTCAGAAGCTGAAATTGTAAGAGAGAGAAGCTGAAATCCTGAGGAACATCGTCACAAAATTTCAGAGCTTGGTTCGCAATATTTTCGGAGATATGATCTAAGGACATTAGGTCTTTTTCAGGCTCTCGAATTTCATCTCAAAGAGGTTATCGTGGGAAAATCTTCATAACTCTCTCTCTGAGCATCAGATTGGAATACTGTAAAACTTTTCCATAAGTACACAGACTATAGTTTCTTTTTTAACAATTTCAGAGCCAAATGAGGAAACAATGACATGTGGCAAGTCGTACAAGTTCGCTCTATTGAACCAGTCCATAATTGGGTCATTATGGGAGATTGGACATAACTTTGTCTTCAAGAATCCAAATTAGGTCAGACCTATGGCATTTGAAAGAGAATTCAGACAAAAACGAGCGATAGAGTCCCAGTACAGATCAATAGTGGTTATTCTTTAGTTATTTCATCTGTTCATTATGTTGTACTTGTTCTAACATAATACATCATTGATTGTAGAAATACTAGGACAAGTTATAGGGGGCTATGATTGCACCAGAGATGGAAAGGTATCTAGAGAGGCTAGAGTAAAGTTATCATATTTTGTTATCGCATATTTCAATTAATGGAGGAAATGAGTTACATGAAATTCTTTCTTGGGATGCCACATAGCACATTATATATATATATATATATATATATATATATATATATAAGCGTGTGGATTCCATATGGAAAAATATAAGGGCATTCATTGAACGACAAACACTTCAGCCAAGTCTAGGTTTCCCTTCTTCGGACTATGTTTCCACATGGGTGGATAAAAATTGAGACGTAGATCCTCTAACAACCGAACCGAACTTCTTTTGTATAATTCGTCTCCAACTTTTTCATATTTTTAATCCTCAAATAGTAAGAGGGCATCACCATCGCTATCAGAGACGATAGCGATAATTCAAGCAACATTACATTTCAATGTCGTGATGGAACTTATGAGTTTGTGTAATGCACAACAAATCTCGACAAAGACTTCTCAGATGTTAGCTTCTCTTCTATCCAGTGTTCTAGGTTCTCTTCTAAGAGGAATTCCTCCACCTCCCCTTTCTCTTTGAAAAGGTCTTCTTATTTTTTAATAATAACACAAAACTCACACATACATAGTACACATTATGATATATTTTAAGAGTTATTATGCCTATATGTTAGACTACTCTTCCTCGTAAGTCATAATTGAATTTCTATTGTTTTGAAGGAAATAATGCGATCTGTATAGATTAATCACTTTTAAAAAGCATGAGGATTCTCTCAAGATTATATTGGGGGGAGAATTTAATAATTTTAATATTTAAACTAGTGTACCAATTTAGATTTATTTTTTTAACTAATGTCTAAGTCAATTTGAAAAGATTGATTATTATATGTTCTATTATAACGAAACTGTATGTGAATAAATAAGTTAATAAATATATGAAAAGATTGATTATTATATATTGTATAATAACAAAACTACTATGTGAATAAGTAAGTTAATAAAGAAATTAGGTTGAGGTGCATATGGGTATGTGGGAAACATATGGGGTCTAGATATCCCTATGATGCATAGTGTAAATGGGTATGTGGAGAATAAATTGGGTTAGTTATCTAATTTTCTCCTTATTCGAATAATTTTTTTAAGGTTGTGAAAAGTTTAGTTAATATTAATTTAATATATTAGTAGTATTTTTCTTATTTTTTCTTTACATCGTTGGTGCATATGATAGAGAATTTTATGATAGAGGAATTTTCTCAGTGGGAAATGCATGTGGGTTTATTTGGTTTGGAATTAGGATTAAAATTTCATTATTAATTGTCTTCTAGATTCAAGTTCCTTATCCGATAACAAAGGACATGGGCGTGGTATTATTTGGCTACAGTTATGTTTCTCTCTAGGTTATCTATCTTTGTTCCAAACTTTAGCATTGAGTGCAAGTGATAGAAAAAGTATGGTGGTTTGGTGTTTACTTTATAGTGAATTGATCTTTGAAGGAGATAATAAAGACACAATATATTGTAAGGAATCTTACCATTTGTTGGGATAAGTGAAAGGAATAGTTCAAAAAACATGTTAAAGATAAGTATTGCACTAGGTGTCCTTATGTAATGGATATAGTGAAGCACATGTTGAACATTTAGGAATGGAAGAAAGAGGCTTAAGAATTAATGGGGTTTTAATGCAGCAAAAACTTGGAGTTCAAAATATGGTTAAGGTGTTTGTCATAACTGGTTCGAAAAATTATGAACCATTTCAGCCTACATCTAGAAGTCATTTCATCTACCCCTCCTATTGGCTGAAATTGATTTGAGGAACTGATATGGATTGTATCACTACATTATTTATCTTCAATCTCAATGTATTTAGAGAGAAAAAACTTGCAAGGATTAGCTTGTAGGGTCATTTTAATTATGGGTCCTAAATTGTAAAATTTTGTATGGACGGTCAATTTCTTGCTCAATAGACCAAACATTCTTCAAGAAATTCTATTGTTGGTGTTTTAAATAATTTTCTTGATGGCAGAAATGGGTCAATAAGAAATTAATCAACACCACCAAAATCTCTCAAGCACCCAAAATCCTAAATCTTGAAAACTATAACTTGGATTTTCAAAATTTTAATTTACATCAGATTTTCTCAAAATCATAATTGTATTTCTATTATTTTGAAGGCAATAACATGATATGATTAGACTAAGCACTTTAAAAGACATAAGGATTCTCCATAATTATATTTTGGGAAGTTCTTAATAATTATAATATTTAGTGTAGTGTACGAACATTGGTTTAAGTTAGTTTAAGGATTTTTACTAATGCCTAAAAATTTGAAAATATTTATTATTATATATTCTATTATAACAAAAATAATATGTGAATAAGTAATTTAATAAAGAAATTAGGTTGAGGTGCATATGGGTATGTGGGGAATAATCTGGGTTCGTTGTCTAATTTTCTCCTTATTTGAATACTTTTTTTTGGTTGTGCAAAGTTTATTTAATAGTATTTTAATATATTAGTAGTATTTTTATAATTTTTTCTTCACATTTTTGGTGCATATGATTAAGAATGTTATGATAGAGGAATTGGCCCAATGGGCGATGCATGTGAATTTATTTGGTTTGGAATTAGGATGAAAATTGCATTATTAACCATCTTCTAGATTCAAGTTCCTTATCCAATAGAAAATGATATGGGTGTGGGATTATTTGGCTAGTGTTGGGGTTATGTGTAGGTTATCTATATTTGTTCCAAACTTTAGCCTCTAGTGCAAGTGATAGATAAAGTATTGTGGTTTGGTGTTTAATTTATAGTGAAGTGATGTTCAAAAGAGATAATAAAGGAATAATGTATTGTGATCAATCTTACCATTTATTGGGATAAGTGGAAGGAATAGTTCAAAAAACATGTTAAAGATAAGTATTGCACTAGGTGTCCTTATGTAATGGATATAGTGGAGCACATGTTGAAAATTTAGGAATGGAAAAAAAGAGGATTAAGAATTCATGGCATTTTAATGCAATAAACACTTGGAGTTCAAAATATGGTTAAAGTGTTTAGTGTAGCTAGTTGGAAAAATTATGACCCATTTCATCATAACTCTAGAAGTTATTTCATCTACCCCTCCTATTGGTGGAAAATCATTAGAGGAACTAATATGGATTGTATCACTAAATTATTTATCATCCATCTCATTGTCTTTAGAGAGATAAAAATTTGAAAGGATTATCTTGTAGGGTAATATTCATAATGGTTCCCAAATTTTCATAATGCGATCTAAACAGAATAGAAATAGTAGATAGTTAACTCAGATCAATAACACAATAAGTTCACCAAAATTAGTCCTTTATATTAGCTTTAGATCAGTTCAATACATCAGACTTTCCCCTTACACATAACCCTTCTGCATACACAACCAGCAGAGTCTACACACAACCAGGACTAGGTCTCCACGCACATAGCCAATAGGAGCCTTTCTAGTCAACCGAGACAAACCCTTACCAAGTATTACAGACACATAAACAATCATATCATAATAAATTTCTACTTAGATACTTCCTTAGACTCAAGCTATCTATTTATAATATTATAGCGCGCAGATACTATGGTTTCAAACCATGGTTTAAGACCCATGATTTACCCTTAAACCCATTTACATAAAAAATAGAGACTTTCACCTGCCCCAAATCACCTTGACTCATTCACATAACGCACATATACAAAACTTGTACAAAAAGATATCAGAAATTGTGCCCCTGGGGACCCTGCTCCAACAGGCCCCCAACACAAACATGTGACTTGTCTTGAGCCACTAAGGGGTTTGCTCCTTTAGCTTGGCTTGGAGCACACTGAAAAATATTTTAGGGGGAGCACCATTTAAAAAATTTGTGCCGCAACTCCCTGGATGTTGAAGTTTGCAACAAGAAAAAGTGAAATTGGCATCCAGAAACAACATGAAAGCACCTACACTAAGTGTGGGACTAGGAGGTCCAACTAGCACCTACACTAGTGTGGGACCATAGGTTCAAGCAGCAACTACACTGGTGTGGGCTAAATTTGGTGCATGTATATTTTAGTTATCCCTTAATTAAGATGGACAATAAAATGTAATCTAATCTCAAAATAACTTGTAATAGTTAACTGAGTGTGATAAACTTAGTTAAATCATGAATTTTGAGTTTAGGGTAGATGGTGAGGCATGCAGAGTAATTATAGTTGTAACATAGTTCAAAGTGCAGTGGTGCATTAGTTAATGCAGGTTGTAATCAGTTTAACTGAGTTAAGTGAGTTAAAGTCAGTTGTGCTAGTTGTAACTAATTTGTTGCACTAGTGAGAGATCAATTGAATTAAACATTATTTAATTCATAATGGGTGATCTAACATGCAACTGATGATTTAATATTATTAGCTACATGCATGTTAGTTCCAGTGGAGACCCAGTTGAGACAAAGGTTAAAGGGAAGTGTGACTATGAGCTGTGATATTAGCAGGCTGCCCAGATGCAATTAAAACACCACAAGATGCCCATTATACTCAACGCAGTTGAGGAAGGATAAAATTCCTAAATAATAGAGATTTCATTAATCAGGGATTGCCTAAGAAAGTAGGCTGAAGACACGCTGAGAATTGGCAAAATGTTGGCCCAATTTTGACTAGATTAGTGTGAGATAATAGGTAGATTGCAAGAGATTATTGTGAGAAGAATTGCATTGTAATTTTTTCATGATTCCTTGTGCAATATACAATATATGATAGAGGGGTTTTGAGAAGTAAGCTTTCCTCGAGAAATTATCTGTGTTGTGGTTTGATTGATTCTTCTTTGCTTCATGTGATTGGCAATTGTGTTTTTAATTCCGCAATTGATTTGTAGAAGTGATTCAGTATCTAGCTTTAGTACATTTTTAGATCGGATTGAATCCATGATATATATATATATATATGTTGTATAATTTATACATGGTATCATAGCACATGAAATCACAACAGTAGAGGAGAATTTGAGTTTGTGACTGAATAGAATTAAAATTTGCAGAAGACTTTCTTGGTGCTACAGGTGATTCAGGATTGAAATGGATTTCAATGTCTTGAGATTGGAGTATGCCCTCGAGGGTAGCTCTAACTATATGTTATAAAATTATATATTACAGAGCAATGCAACACATAAAATATGTAGAAACAAAAACACAGAAAAAATATAAAACAAGAGAGACATAGATATATGTGGTTCACCCAATTTGGGCTACGTCCACTCCGAACAACGATTCCTTCCTTTATATTATCCAGTAAAATTAAGAGACGGCCTATAACAGATCCAATGTACTATCCTTTGTTCTCTCTCACAATCTCACTATCTGTTTCTCGCTCTGAGAATACACATACAATTACACAGCCACAATTAAAATGCCCTCATATAAAATGAGGGGTTGCCTTCTAGGGAAAAAAACCCTAAATTAAACATAACTTCTATTGTCAGATCATCCGCCTAATGAACGGCCCATATTTACTATAAATTACAATACTTTTACAACGAAATTTTACATCTGATTTTAGCTTCAGGGGCATTGCCATCGAAATCCCCGTCGGAAAACTGCTGGCCCCCGAACCGCGCAAGGGGGGGGGGGTACACACTGCCCGTCCCCCATGTGGAGGGGTGTACAGTCTTCCTGGGGTGTACATCTGGCTAAAACAAATATATTTGAATTAGGATGAAAATTAGGCTCCACACCCAACGCTATAATGCTTGGGAAGACAAGATGGAGGCAGTATTGGAAGACAATGGCTTGAAGGAATTCATTGACAATGATGTTCCCAAATGCTTTGTGACAGATGCTGCAAATCTTGATGCATGGAAAAATAAAGTTGCAAGGGAGAGGAGGATCTTACTGGAGGGAGTACGAGACCAAATTGTCTCAAGTCTCCATTGCAAAGAGACTCCATATGCAAGGAAGGCTTTGACAGATCTATTTCAGAGTAGCAGTGATCATAGGAAATTGGAACTGAAAGATAAAACTAGAAATATCAATATGGAGAAGAATGACACTATTCCAGTATACTTAACAAAGTCTATCCAATGTCGGGATGAGCTTGCAAGTGTAGGAATTACTATCACTGAGGATGATTTGGTCAGCCTAGCTCTTCTAGGACTTCGCAAGAATTGGTATAGTTATCAAGACTCTATCAATGGGAGGGAGAAGCTACCAGATTGGGAATGAATTTGGTCGGATTTGGTGAAAGAAGAGTTCAGCCGGAATACCAGAGATGGATATTCATCTAAGAATGAAGATGAAGAAGATTGTGCTTTGGATTCCAAGGAGAGAAAGGGGAAAGGAAAGAAATTCCATTCCAAATCTGATACCGGTGAAGAAGGCAAGGAGCGCGACATGTCCAGAGTTAAGTGTTTTCATTGTCACAAGCATGGATATTATGCCAGTAATTGTCCAAAAAAGAATAAGAACAAGAAGGCTCCAAGATTTGCGGCTGGTGAGGCTTTGGCCTCACAATTTGTGCTTGAATTCTCACTGATCGCATGCATGGTGTCAAGTGCGATGGGATCAGGGTGGTACTTGGATAGTGGTGCATCTTTCCACATGACAGGAGACAAAGAAAATGTCAGTAGTTTGGAGGAGAAGGACCTCCAGATGCATATCAAAATGGGTGATGACGGAAGGTATAGTGCTACCTGGATTGGTATAGTTACTTTCTAGAGACAGTCATGTAAACCATTTTTATTAAAATATGTAATGCATGTACCAGGCTTGAGGAAAAATTTAGTTTTAGTTGCAATGTTGGAGGATAGAGGCTATGGTGTTGTTTTCCGTGAAGGAAAAGCTTTCCTTTGACACAAAGCAACAGGACAGGCCAATAATATTGGGATTCACGTGAAGAATCTCTATATAATTGATGTAGATGTGATTTCTACAAAGCTTCCAACCTTTGCGAAGTGTAAGAAATCCATGCAATTGACCCTTGAGAGGGAGTTTGATTTTCATGTAGGTGAGGAACTCTTGGTTCCGAAGAATGAAACTCAATAGTGGAGAAGCTACATGCGGAGGATCATGTTGTGGAAGAAACCATTCAAGAAGAGAAATTTCGAGGCAAATGGGTAGAGGGAGTGCATGCAACTATACCTCCAGGTATGAGGTGGGGCGACATCCAAGATTAATCCCAAGAAGAAATTTGGGCAGGGTCCTAGAGATGGTGCGTCTCATGGATTGAACTTGGATATGAGGAGCCCAAAGAGAAGCAGTAGCAGGATCAGTTATATTGATACAGTTAGATGTCAGAAGGACAGAGATTAGAGTGACAAGTGTCGGATACTGAAGTGTTGATCAGAGTTGGTAGCAGTGAAGAGGGCATGGATGCAGATGTCAACAACGCAAAGAGTCTAGTAGACATGTTCAGTAGCTAGCAATAGTCAGAAGACTCTGATGAAAAGTGCATTATACTGATTCAGTTTTTTGGAGGCTATTTAGTTTTAGAAGTGTTGCATGCAAAAGTTGCATGTGTGAGAAACACTAGAGAAGTGTTTCATGAAAAGGTTTCATGTGCGAGAAACACTAGAGAACTGTTGCATGCAAGATTTGCATGTCGCATGAAATGACATTACTTTCTTGTTGAGAGGGAGTGTTGAAGTTTGAAACAAGAAACAATGAAATTGGCATCTAGAAACAACATGAAAACACCTACACTAAGTGTGGGGCCAGGAGGTCCAAGTAGCACCTACACTAAGTGTGGGACCAGGAGGTCCAAGAAGCACCTACACTAAGTGTGGGACCAGGAGGTCCAAGCATCACCTAGACTAGGGTGGGACAAGGAGGTCCAAGAAATACCTACACTAGTGTGAGACCATTGGTCCAAGCAACACCTACATTGGTGTGGGCTATTGATCTGGATTTTATGCAGGAACGCAACATAATACAGATATAACCATATATACAGAGATGCAGCGGAAATAATGCTTCATTTTATTAATAAAAGAATGACTGCAATAAGCTTACAAACATAATGGAAATAAGCTAGGGCGCTGGTAGCGTATCTCTGAGAAGAGATGTAGCGTACGCAGGCCTCTGAACTGTGTTACATTGAGGCTCGCGGGCCTATTACAGACATAATGGAAATAAAAGAGCTATGGTACTGGCAGCGTATCCCTGAGAAGAGATGTGGCGGCTACCAGCCCTTGAACTGTGTTACAATGCAGACATGATGGAGATGCGGCGAGCTAGGGCACTGGTAGCGCTTATCTCTGAGAAGAGATGTATCGGCTCCCAGCCCCCTGAACTATCTTACAATGAGGCTCGAGGGCCTATTTATTGTTGAGAAACAATGTAGAATCCAAAACGTCCAAAACCCTAACCGTAGGAGATGAAGCGCCAAAATTGTGGGCCCCGTTTGGGTAAATTGGTGGTTCAACTTCCCGGGGACGTAACTTTGGCATCCAATCTCCGTTTGACGCGCTCAATAGCTCGTTAGAAAGATCTGTCCGAGGAGTACAACTTTTGAACGAGCAACATCGGTCCATGGACCCATGTTGCTCTCCGTTTTCCCAAAAAACGTCGTTTAGGGCCTCAAAATGGCTCCGGAAGTTTAAGACCCGAAAAACTGCTAAAAATAGTAAGTTGTGTCGAAACTTACAAACTGAAATAACTGATGGTGGGGGTTCAAATGGACTCGATGGGTAGCCACCAATATCCACCTGGATTATTAATGCCCCAAAACGGCTTCGGGTGTGCAGGACCCGAAAACCTGCTATAAATAGTAAGTTGTGCTGAAGTTGAAAAACTGAAAGAATTGATGCTGCGGGTCCAAATGGAATAGGTGGGAGGCCACCGATATCCACCTGGATCATTCCTCCCTCCTTAGGAAGCAATGGTCTCCATTGCGTTAAGTTCCTCCATGGGGGGGAAATTTTGCTGAACTTGGTGTTGGATTTAGATGTGCCACCGGTGGGCAGCCATTGAAGGATCTGAAAAAAAAAATTGTCCATCATCGCGTTCCTCTGTTTCTCGAGGGCATCCTCGAGCAAGATTTTGATAGGATCTCTTGCTCCCTCGTCTTTCTTTCCTTCCGCCATGGGGGGTCGTCGGGTTTGCGAGGTTGAACTCCTTATACCCTGGCCGCATTGGGGACATGAAGAGAAAAACAGAGAAAGAGCAGACCCGCTCTGATACCACTGATCCGGATCTTGGGGGGAGGCCCCAAAGATCTAAAAAGTTGAAATAGATCTGACAAGATCTACAAAATTATAATGCCAGAAAAAAAAGAGAACACAAAGAAAATAAAACCACAAAGAAACTTGTTTTATTAAAACAGAGAATAATTGTAGAAGCTACATTGTGGCGGACAATCTGTCCTTTTACAAAGTGAGGCTTGTTATTTATAGCCTTTTTTTGAGATAGAATACCATAGGTGGATACCATGGGCCAATACCATGGGTAGATACCACTTACAATACCATGGGTAAATCCCATGTGTGGATGAATACCATGGGTGGATACATACCATGGGTCACTTATAATACCATGGGCAAATAAATATCATGGGTGGATGAATACCATGGGTCGATGTCATTTATAATACCATGGGTGGATGGATAACATGGATAGATGAATACCATGGGTTGATGCCATTTTCCATTCGGATCATTCCTCCCTCCTTAAGAAGCAATGGTCCCCATTGAGTGAATTTCCCCCCTGAGAAGCCTTTTTTGAATATGAATAGCCATTGTAGAGAAGATTTTTGTGTATTTAACCCATAACTATGATGAAAGAGATCCGAGGATAGAGATACCCTGTAATGCTTGTGACCAACTGTGATATTAACAGTGTGCAGACTAGCAAATGGACTTCGATGAAGTGTGGGTTTGTGGATGAACCAAAACCATGACAAACGAAGATCCAAGGATAGAGATACCCTGTAATTCTTGTGACCAACTATGTGACTAACAGTGTGCGGCCTAGCAAATGGACTTCGATGAAAATGATTTTGTGCGGTTGACCAATAACCGTGATGTTGATTGTTGATGAAGTAGCAGGTGCCTACATAGCTTGGAGTGGGAGGGCACATCTCCAAATAACCCAAGCCGAACGCTGCTATGATCAAACTGATGAATGTGAAGCAGGTGCCTACTAAGCGGGGTGGGAGGGCACGTCTCCAAAGGGAACCCGCTCCGAATGCTGCTCCAGATTTAAAATGTGCATAACTCGGTAAATATAACTCAGAATATTTAGTATAACTTGTTTTTGGAAATGGAATGATCATTTTGCATCTTCCCATATGTTTGAAACCACTATCTGGAGACTCTAGACTCTCATATTCGCGCTGGAACTGTCTCGCCGTCACAAAATTTCTGAAAAAATAGTTGATTTTAAATCAACGATAACTCCCACATCCGGACTCCGATTCGACCGATTTTTTTTTGAAATTGGGTGATTTTTCAAGAGGAGCTCAGATCTATATCCATTCTTCTAAAATTATGCACTGAAAATTGCAAAAAATTACAGGAGAGCCGCCGTCCATGAATTGTCCTCAGAAAAATTCCTTCAACATTGTTGATTTTGAATCAGCGATATCTCCCTCATCCGAACTCCAATTTGGCCGATTTTTTTTTTGAATTTGAGTATTTTTTCATAAGGAATATAGATCTGGTCTTTGGTTTTGTAAATTTTTCACCAAAATTTTCAGATCTGATCTGAAAACTCGCCGCCCAAATAAATTCATGGATTTTGCTGAAGATTGCTGCAAAACATTGAAACTGAAATATGTTTCAAACCCTCATTCCCATGGAGGCGTAACCTGAATATGATACCACTGATCCGGATCTTGGGGGGGAGGCCCCCAAGATCTAAAAAGTTGAAATGGATCTGACAAGATCTGCAAAATTAGAATGCCAGAAAAGAAGAGAGAACACAAAGAAAATAAAACCACAAAGAAACTTGTTTTATTAAAACAGAGAATAATTGTAGAAGCTACATTGTGGTGGACCATCTGTCCTTTTACAAAGTGAGGCTTCTTATTTATATCCTTTTTTTTTAAGATAGAATACCATAGGTGGATACCATGGGCCAATACCATGGGTAAATACCACTTACAATACCATGGGTAAATCCCATGTGTGGATGAATACCATGGGTGGATACATATCATGGGTCACTTACAATACCATGGGCGAGTAAATAACATGGGTGGATGAATACCATGGGTCGATGCCATTTACAATACCATGGGTAAATTCCATGGGTGGATGGATAACATGGGTAGATGAATACCATGGGTTGATTCCATTTTCCATTCAGATCAGCTATATTTGGTGCATGTCTATTTTAGTTACCCCTTAATTAATATAGACAATAAAATTGTAATCTAATCTAAAAATAACTTGTAATAGTTAACTGAGTGTGATAAACTGAGTTAGCTCATGAATTTTGAGTTAAGGGTAGTTCGTGAGGCATGAAGAGTAATTCTAGTTGTAACAGAGTTCGAAGTGCAGTGGTGCATTAGTTAATGTAGGTTGTAATAAATTTAACTCAGTTAAGTGAGTTAAATTCAATTGTGCTAGTTGTAACTATTTGTTGCACTAGTGAGAGATCAAGTGAATTAAATATTATTTAATTCACAATCGGTGATCTAACATGCAACTGATTATTTAATATTATTATTTGCATGCATGTCAGCTCCAGTGGAGACCTAGTTGAGACAAACATTAAAGGAAAGTGTGAATTTCAGTTGTGATATTAGCAGGCTACCCAAATGTAGTTAAAATACCACAGGATTCCCATGATACTCAGTGCAGTTGAGGAAGGCTGAAATTCCTAAAGAATAAGGATTGCATTCATCATGGATTGCGTGAACAAGGTAGGTTGAAGAAAGGTTGAGAATTGGCTAATTATTGACCCGATTTTTTCTAGATCAGTGTGAGACGATAAGCAGATTTCAGGAGATTCTTGTGAGAAGAATTGCATTGTAATTTTTTCATGATTCCTTGTGGAATATACAATATATGATAGATGGGTTTTGAGCAGCAATATTTCCCCAATAAATTATTTGCGTTGTGGTTTGATTGATTATTCTTTGCTTCATGTGATTGGCGATTGTGTTTTTAATTCCGCAATTGATTTGTAGAAGTGATTCAGTATCTAGCTTTAGTACATTGTTATATCAGATTGAATCCATGATATACATATATGTTGTATAGTTTCTACACTGCACATCACACCTTTTTGCGCATCTGCCATATCATCTATGCACATTTGATATTCCAGCCATATAGCCATTTGGTAGGCATAGGGTCATCACTGTATGGCTTCAGATGACTTCCATTGACATACTCTGGAAGGTATTCTTCGCTCAATGTGGCTAGGTGCACTTCACCTCCATCACTGATTTATTTGAAATCATAGGGCCCTAGCCAATGCATTTTCAATTTTCTTTGGTGGCCTGCAAAATTATTGTCATATAGTAAGACCAAACCATCTTCCTTTAACACCTTTTTCTTGATAGGCCTATCATGCCATGATTTTTCAGCACCTTCTCAACCTGTTGGTGATAATTTGCAATAAATGGATCTTCTTCCAGGGCAACCAACTGTGACAATTGTTCTTCCATATCATCTTTTTCGGCCATATTTTTGAACGCTGCAATGTGCAGATTGGGGACAATGAATTCCATAGGAAACATAACTTCTTTCCCATATACCATCATGAAAGGTGTTCTTCCCGTCAACTTCTTGTATGTGGTCCTATATGCCCAGAGAATTGCAGGCACCCATTTGTCCCAACCATTTCGGTTAGCATTACACACCTTTGTTAGCATAGTTTCCAATATCTTATTGAATGCTTCAACATCACCATTCACTTGGGGATGATAGGGAGAGCTCTTCTAGTGATGAATCTTGAACTCTTCTGTCAATGATTCAATGGTGTCATTTACAAAATGTGTACCTTGATCACTTATCATAATCTTATGACAACCAAACCAAGTTACAATATTCTCAAATATTAACTGCACAGTTATATCTACAGTAAAATCCTTCATAGTTTTGGCTTCATCCCATCTAGTTATATAATCTGTCATAGTGATAATGTTGTGTGCACCACTCTTCTTTCCTAGAGGATTGATAGGTCCCACAAAATCTATAGCCAATTTCTCAAAAGCTTGCAGTGCCATCCGTGGATGCAAGGTCATTTCGTCTCTGTGCGATGGCTTGCCCATCCTCTAGAAAACATCACATGCGCGACAATGCGAATAGGCATCATTGTGTAGCATGGGCCACCATAACCCAGCTCGCAAAATATTTTGTGCAATTGTGTTACCGACATAATAACCATCGACAACCCCTCCATGAGCTTCATCTAGGATTGTCCATTTGTTGGCTTGAGGTGTCCTCACCCAGGTTTAGATTTTATCATGCAACAACAAACCCTCCAACGACTGGCCCTTTTGGAAGTGACCTGCTTGCACAGATCAAAGTCTCACCCGAAGCAGTATGGGGTGGTGCTGGAACCAGGTTTTCACACCTTGAGGAAGGAAATAATGAAGTTTCCCAAAGAAGATTGATTGCAGACTTCTATCAATCATAAATATATGTGCGCAATAATTAACAGAATTGCAGATCGCTTGAGCGCAGATATAATATAACAGAATCAGATCCAGATCTAAAAAATGTGCAATTACTTAAGCAGATTCATCAACCATCAATATGCATAAATAACCATAACATATATCTTTGCACAATGATAAATAAGCAGCACAGAAGAAATGTGTTCTCAATAGAACATAAACATTAGACAGATAACTCAGACCAATAACAAAATATATTCAACAAAATTAGTCCTTTATATTAGCTTTAGATGAGTTCAATACATTAGAATTTCCCCTTACACAACCCTTCTGTGCACACAACTAGTGGAGTCCGCACACAGCCAGGAGTAGGTCTCCACGCACACAGCCATCAAGAGCCTTTGTACCCAACCTAGACAAACCCGTAGAAAGTATTACAGACACATGAACAATCAGATCATAATTAAGTTCTACTTAGATACTTCCTTACACTCGATCTATCTATTTATATTCTTATAGTGCGCAGATACTATGGTCTCAAACCATGGTTTGAGGCTCGTAGTTTACCCTTAAACCCCTTTATATAAAAAATAGGGTCTTTCACTCTCCCCAAAGCCCCTTAAGTCATTCTCACAACGCGTATATGCAAAACTTGTGCAAAAAGATTCTAAAAATTGTTCCCCAAGGGAATGAGCTCCAACAATATATTTAACCAAAAAATGTAACTAAAAGAATATTAGATATAAAAGAGATTAACCTTGACAAAAAATATTTGAGTAGTTAGCGCCTGAGTATTACCTGGGGCAAGTACTCTATGATGACGTTGTGAAGGTAGAGCCTATGCCATAGGTACATGGGATGAGTAATACTAGAATTCTCAATTTACTAAGGATTCCTCACTTCGGTAGGTACCCAATCACAACTGTCTACATGCACCAGCTGCTGGCGTTGGTGCATGATGGATGCCTATGGATCCAAAATAGAATTCCAATTGATGCCACATTGATCCACTAGATCACTAGCCTACCCAAGAACGGGCCCCATCCCGTGGCCCAATACGAAAAGAGCCAAGAGCTGAAGGTAGCTTCTAGGGTCAAGAAAGATTACAAAGTAGGACAGGACTCCAAGGGATTCCTGGTGCACCAACTCGAAAACCCAGAAGTATGCCTAGGAACCTTAGTCCTCAGATGTAAGCTGATGTACCAATGTTGCCCTAAGTTATTCCTTGCGCATGTCACCATGCTAGCAAGTGAGTGCGAGAAGGAGGTGAGTTAAAATTGGTCCTAACACCATTGCACAGAGTTCCTGGAGAATGTGCGCAAGGCACAAGACAAAGGGAAGAAGTTTTATTATTTGTGGTTACTTCTGTTAATTTCTTTGGTTGCATGCGAGACACTAGAGGGCATAGTCCTCCTAGAGGTAGAACCAAGTGTGTGTGAAGGGGCACACTACGCCAATCTATGGGATTCATCAATCCCAATGAAAGTAAAGGAGAATAAGATCTTCTGGGTATTATTCGAGTGAGCTTTGGCGACATTTATACACTTGCATCCCCAGTTGTCCCCAACCGCCTATGAAAAGTACAAATATATTGCAGAATCCCAGGTGACCATGCACCATGTGCAAATCCGAGCACGCCTAGACCCTGTATGGTACAACCTTTCGTATATCGTAATAGAGGAAGAAATTGACCAGGTCATTCTGACCTGGCCAGAAGCATGGAAAGTTGGGCTCAGCTCCACCTAGCTTGTGAAAAGCTCAACGTCTGGCAAGGAGACAAAAACAACCAAAAAAGACAAAGAAGTGGAGAAGTAAGCAGAAAAGGAAAATGAACCGGAAGAAGAAGCTGAGGTGGACCCTAGAGGCACATATGGCCTAGACGATCCAAAAGTCGAATCTTCAAGGGGAACATAGCGCGGTGCTAAAACCCCCAAGGGCGCGTACAAGAAGCCAAAAGGTTCAAATGCCAGAGGTGCATAGGACGTCACACTCACTAAGGATGACCTTGATAAGATAGCATATGTGTTCGCATCTACTTCCAAGGATAGGTGGACTATGCTCGAAGCACAGTACAAGGATGTAGTTGAATCATTACAGACTGGATTGGAGGTGTTGTAGTTGAAGACAGATAACATTCAAGCGAGCGTGAATTAAGCGAGGTTGATTAAATTGAGAGAGAGAACTAGTATGATCTTCAACACCTCAAATATCAGGATCTGCCCCTTCCCTAAAGTAGCAGTTACAATAGAACAACATGCATTATGTGGGCAGGTCCAAACCTACTCAAAAGTTGCAATTGATTTACGATGTTGTCCAGTGGTAACTTGCATGCCATAGAAAAGATCATTGCACATGAGTTACAGTGCATGGAGGCATGCGTGCACCAAAAAAATATTGAATCAGAGAAGAAGTTTACAGCAAATACAGAAGAGTCTCTCCAGGCTCAGATAGTGTAGCAGGTATAACTGGCACAATGCGTGGAACTAGAGAATCTGATTGACCGACTTTGTGGTGACCTACCTGAGGTTTCCATCCCTATTTCAGTCGTGATGGAAGCCAAATTTGATGGTCTCATAGCAGCTTTGAATACCTCTAGATCTAAAGTGCAGGAAATTAAGGAATATTTTGAGCAACAGATCATGGAGTTGCAAGCCAAGCTTCAACCCTAAACTCCACGAGAAGTGTGAGAGCAGTGCACTGCCTTAGTTAAAAAAGCTTCAAAAAGTATTGCTACAATACTCGATAAGGGTACAGAACTTCTAGAAACAAATATGGGCCTATGGACATCTGTGCACACTGTTACACAGCAATTTTTCACCATCCCTGCGATTCCCCATCCCGCACAATTGGAGGGCTCATTCCGTGACCTGTGAGCAGTGACATAACTTGAAAAAACTTTCATGGAATTCCCCTAAACATGTACTCTCATTGCCCTGAAGACAACTCCTTGTGAAAAACCCTAAAAACACCCCTTTTTGCATTGGCATGGGTAGCCAGTTCATTACCCACGCCAATTGGGGAAATCCTTCAAAGAGGGCGCGCCAATTGGCGCTCTGTCCCAGAGTTGCACTCGCGCCAGTCATTTTAAGGAGTGTTTTTTAAAAATAAATGGCAGAAGTTTCGTCCTAAATAATCCAGGAACTGGTATCTAATTTGAGTTGGGAGGTTTGGCTTTGGATCTCCATGTAGAGGAAGTGGTTTTCCACCTCTCATGGAAGCTTCCTTGAGGATAGGGCCAATCCCATGATTATAGGGATCCCAACTCCCCTTCCTCCATCTATAAAAGCTTTCTCATCTCATTTGCAAGCTAGTCTCCAAGTTACCAAGAGCCTAATGCTGCAAGAGCTTTGATCCATTCCCTTAAGGCCAAATCCAAGCAAGGAGATCATTGTCGAGACATCCAAAGAAAGAGGTTTGTCCCATCCCTGACAGGCTTTATCAAGACGTGTTCTGACGACGACCCTCTGAAGGAGAATTCAGCGTCAGAGCTATGGTTGTATTCTTCTTTTGATTAATTAATGATAAGCGACTATTGGTTATGGTTCCACTCTTGTTCTTGATGATGATCATGAGTTATGTCTTCTTTGATTTACATATAGTTGTATGCACTGGATTTTACGCTTGCTTTTGTTTTGTTTCTAGCGTGTGCAGGTGTCCGATCACGAAGATCGTGAGGATTGTGATCTGCCGGATCTAAGGAACGGGAGCACTACTTTCTCTACAAGCGACAACATTGGATTCCAGGTAAGCCTTCATCGCTAGTTGGTTTATTTGCAATTAGGAACCTGCACTATAGCGTGAACGATTGTTTCTAGACTCGGTCTGGGCTAGTAGGGATCGCCTCTGTCCGCAGAGGGGATTTACCTCCACAAAAAATTGGCGACTCCACTGAGGATCATTGGCTTGTTGTTGTTCTGCTTTGTAAGCTACAGACGGAGCCTGAAGTTAGCCAGATAGCCTTCGAAACGCTTTTTCTCTGAATTAGCGGAGTAGATAAACACTAATTCAGTCAATCTCTGGTTTAGTTTCTGAACTGAACGCTTGGAGTGTCATCTTGTCTTTTTGGTTGATTCTTGACCTTGCTTGCTTGGTCAACTCTTTGGGTTTTTTTTTATGTTCGTTTAGATTTTGTTTGGCCTTGTCATCACTGGTCTGTGTCTGGACTTCTCTTTTTATTTTTCCCATAGTTAAATCGACTGGCGCGCTTTTCAGCTTGACAGTCACGCCCATTGGCGCAGGTTGCTTGTGTATCACCCGCGCCAATTCCATTCTAGCGCTAATTTCAACCTCACAGTCGCACCAATCCTGTGAGGTATTAGGGTTTTCTGTGTTTTCAGCCTTCTGAGACTAATCTGTGACTTTGGCCTTGTTTTTTCTCTTATTTGAGTGTTATGGAGCCTTGTTTGACTGGCTGTAACCTTCGTCCTTTGGTTGTTTGCCCGTTTCCATCGATTTCACTTTCTAGCCCTAGGGCATCTAGGTCCTCTTGTGTGTCGAGCCTCCCTTGGGATTTTTGGGTTTCTATCAGTTCAGTCGACCTTGTGATTGCTTCTTTACATTCGTTTAGCGATTGATTATCACTTTATTGCATTATTTGAGTGTTTGGTATCTTCTTCATTCATATTTCGCTTTGCCTCATTTGGGCCTAGATTACATGGTCCATTTGAGTCTTTGGGATTCTTTTGGTTTTGAGGGAGTTTTTGTCAATTTGAGGTCTGATTGCGTGTTTGTCATTGAGTGATTTGCTCATTTTTTCTCTCTTACTATCGCATCTCAAATTTCTCTTCATTAGTTTTCATTTTGTTTAGTGCTTATTGCTATTAAACATTGAAAATATTAAAAAAAAATCTCTTTTGCTTTTGATCATTTAGTGCAAACTAAAATGTTTTCGGTGTTATTAGTGATTAGTGACTTTGAGAGAAATTTTTTTGGTTACATTAGCTGCATTAGAGGCTTTGTTAGTTGTTTTCTAATCATTTTGTTTGTGTGAAAAGATCTCAACTATCTCGTAGTTAGCTTTCATCGAATGAAATGATATACTGTGGCATATAGTGTGCATTTAGGATATTTTGTGACATCACACTTGCTAGGGCCTGAAAACTGAAACGTAATTGAAGATAAACATTAAAATTTACTCAATTTACACTAAGGAAGCATTGAAACATTAACGCAACATTTAGTGGTCTAGGCTAGAGACGTGTTCCGGCGTCTTTAAACCTAGTAGTTGTCATTCGCCTCTTGGCTTTAGACAGCACTAGTACGGACTTGTGCTCCCCGTACCGTTGAGTATATAAAGGAAGACCCCACTAGGTTTCTATCCTTTATCCATAAGAAGCCAAGTATGCTGCCCTATATCCGTGATACACCGGACACAACATTCCGGGAGATTGCCTGCACGTACGTTAATTCCTTGGTTGACTTCTCTTTCATTTTTGAAACCAAGGTGTATATTGCAGTTCATGGTTATTTGGTACACCCTTTGCCTAGTATTCCTGAGTAGTCATTTGATCTTTTCTGACTCTTTAAATTTGAAAGGATCACCAAGCGCTTGTCCTTTCACGCTTGTTTCAAAACTTAAAGAGATAGAGTCACCTTTCTTCCATTTCTCGACTCTTAAAACATGAAACGGTGAAGTTTCTAAGTTTCAATGTGGTAAAATTAATCACCCGTGATCACACGCCCTGTTAGATTTTGCTTGTTGGCCGTTTTATTGTGTCTTGACTCTTTTTCAACCCGTGTGTGTTGTGCTTGATCTTTTTTCATTATTTTCAAAGTGGCAGAACCTCTTGTTTCGTCTACTGGTAGTCCATATACGGACGATTCATCAGAGGCTTCTCAGTCCTCTGCTGAACCTCAACAGCCCATCATTTTCGAGTTTCCCGACGGGGGACCAGTTCTGTCTGAGCAACCATTTGGAGGCCCAGTTGAGTTCAATTGGCCCTTTTCCAACCCTTGGTTTGGATTGGGAGTAGGGGAAGATTTCCCTCCTCTTACATCGGGTTCACCTTTTATAGCTGCTATTATTCCTCCTAGTCCTTGCCGTCTATTACGAGATCTAGCGGTAGGCTCAAGCATAAGGGAATATAGCAAGGAAATCCCCACGTCCGGTGAATATTACCAGTTATTTCCTCGGAGATTATTTCTAGGAGACAACCCTGAACCATCTGTTATGTCATCACCTGGTCCCTCATTACCCGCCGGGTATAGATCCTTGGGTCAGATCATTGCCGCCGCTGCCTCTATGGGGGTATCAACTCCTACTACGAGGCCGGTTGTTCCTTCATTGGGGATGTCTCCGCGGACACCCGTTACATCATCCCCTCAGGTTACTTCTGTACCCTCCATGCCCACTGTTTACATGGCCACATCTGCACCCGCTGTTACTACCCAGTCTGTAAGGACCACATCCCTTCCCGAAGATATCTACATAGCATCTGCTATGCTGGAGAACATCTCTCCGGAGGAGTATCGATTGTCTCTGCAACAGTCGAACCCCGAGGTCAGACAGTCCTCTCAAGATCCCAACCGCTCGTACTTTTTGCATTATGCATAGGATGGTACACCCGTGTACGTCTTTCCATATCAGTACGATGATCATGGGAACCCTTTACGTTTACCTACTCCTGAGGCTCAACTTCATGCTCAGGGTTTACCTTATAACTAGGCTAGACAACCTTTTAACCCACAAGGACAACCTTTTCAAGGCCAACCTTCGAGCCAGCTTGGCTATCGTTATGACCCGCAGGGACAGCCCATACAAGGCTACCCTCCGGGCTAGCAAGGGCCATTATACGGTCTGCAAGGAAAGTATTACAACCCTTCAGGTCAACTCGTGCAGCCTCTCCGTGGAGTCCCAACTGGGCAACCTCAAGGACTCACAGGTCAACCGGGGTACCAACCTGGGCTGGTATACGGTCCTGGGGGGCAAGTCCAACCTTCTCAACCTTTGCAACTGCAGTATCCTCTTGGTCCCAACGTTGCACATCAGCCAGGACCATCTTATGGTCCTGCTGCGGGTCAAACCGGTTATCAGCAACCACCTGGCTCCATTCCGCTACTAGGCCAAAAGGCCCATCAGGCACAACCTGGTATCCCGCCACCAGGCCAACCGGCCAATCCGGCACAACCTGGTGTCCCTCCACCAGGCCAACCGACCCATTCGGCACAACCTGGTGCTGCTCAACATCCAGGACAACCTGCAAAACTGGCACAACCTGTTTATCCGGGTCAACCTGTTTATACAGGGAAGCCTGCTCAGCCAGGTCAGCCTGTTCAGCCAGGCTAGCCTGCACATTCTGTCAACCCTGCCCAACAACCGACTTATTCAATGCTGCAGCCAAATCAACTGTTGCGCCCTAATTATCAGGCTCAGCAGGGTCCCACCTATCTGTAGCCCACTCGACCCCAAGGCGATTACTATTCTCATGGTAAATATCGACCGAATTATAGCCGGCCCCAAGGTTCTAACTATTACTCTCAGCAACCCGGCTACACCTATACTCAGCAGCCAAATCCAAATGCTACTTACACAGGGCCAAATTACAATCAGGATTCATACTCTAGTTATCAAGCCCCGTACGCTGGTTACCAGCAACCAAATCAGACTGTATATACGACCTATACCCCCTACAGTCAGAATCCTACGGGACAGAACCCCTGGGGGCAAGGTTATTCTCAACCAGCGTGGAGTACAGGTACTGGTCCTTATCCAGTGCCAGGTATGCCATCCAATCCGCCACTGCCATTTCTGGCTACATTGGAATTACCAGATGTTTCGAAATTAACAAATGATCCAATTCTGCACAATCCTTATTGGCCTCCGGTTCCTACCAAGGTGCCCGGTGATTGCCCCAAGTTTGAGGGTAAAGCTGGAGAGGACCCCTAAGCTCATGTAATGACTTACCATCTTTGGTGCTCATCCAACTCTTGGGTGGATGATTCAATTCGTCTACGCCTCTTCCAGCGCACTTTGACTGGCGCTGCCGCTAAGTGGTATATTGAATTATCCCATGGCATCTTTCAACATTTCAATACGTTAGCCATGGATTTTCTGACTCACTTTCAGTTACCGGTTCACTACGAAGCAGGGACGCACCTCCTGAATTCTTTGAAGCAGGACAAAGCCACCCACATTTCTGATCACATTCATGAGTGGCGACGTCGTCGTAGACTGATCAAGTTTCATATACCTGATCAGATAATAACTCATTGGTTCACCACCTCCTTCGTTAACAAAATCGCCTAAGATATTGCTATGGGAGCATGTGTGACCGAAGAACAAGCCATAGCGCGTGCCTAATATCTGGATCTGGTATACTCTCAGTTCGGCACGCTTTATGATATTTTTCCTGATCCTCCACGGTCTGGAACCTCTAAAGCTCCACCTACCCTGGTGGTGGATGGTGTTATTGGTTCTGTGTCTCAGAATTCAAAGAAATCTTCAAATGGGAAGCAGAAGTCCAACTCATCCAATAATTCTGCTCCTCCCGCCCCTCTCGATTCTGGAAAAACTGCGGAGGTTAATGCCGTTCAGGCCAATCCTACGGAGAAAGCCTCCAAAGGGAAAAATAAGGGCAAAGGTAAATCCAAATCTGATGCCCCAAAGCCGGAGTCCAAGCCTCGTACCGAGGACGGTTCCCAACGCAAACCGAAGTACCCCTACCTCATTTTTGAAGGAGATCATTATACAAAAGATTTTCCACGACGATCTGAAGTTAGTCAACTTCTAAAAGGATCCAAAGGGACTCCGGTAGTTCTTAAAGAACCGTTCCCATCTCAACAGACCCAGATGGTTGAACAGCCTTCACCATCTGCACCATTTGGGTCTCAGGTCTTTATGATGAATGGTGTTGCACATATCTCTATTGCTACATGTTCGAAGGACTACAACGAATCGCGTCAGGCACCTGGGAAGGCAGTTGTGGATGGTCCACCTCCCCCACTTGTCTCCGGTTCGTTGGAGACTGAGAAGCCTACTGCCGAACCTGTTGTGAGGCCACCTTCTAAAGGTGTTCTAAGAAGATCTTCCTAAAATCTGAATGCCTGTGCCGCTCAGCACTACAGTATCGTTGAGGATCTGGCACAGGCACCTTCTGCCATGTCTGCATTGGAAGTTCTTCAAAGTTTCCCATCACAACATAAAGCTTTGTTGTCTGCAATCAGTGGGATCGATCCCACTGATTCTAATCTTCTCACCTTCGACTTAGAGAACTTTACCCCCCGACTTCCACATCAGATCGCTTTTTTTATTCAAGTCGGGATCAACGGTCTTAACATCCATAGGGCCGTTGTGGATGAAGGTGCTTCTACCTGTGTCATGTCGTCCGCTTGCTGGAAGGCCATTGGCTCTCCATCCCTTTCATCATCTCCTAATGCCCTAGAGGCATTTGATGGTCGGGAATCAAAACCCCTGGGTGTTCTTGAAATTTTAGCGATTACCTTACAGGGGAAGACAATCAACGTAGAAGTAGAAGTATTTGACGACAAGCTGAACTACAATATACTTCTTGGCCGCAGTTGGACTCACGCCATGTTATGCGTGCCATCCACCCTCTTTCGACTTATTAAGTTCCCTCACGAGGGCAAAATCGTTACTGTGGATCAGTTGTCTTTCTTCACCTCCACCTCCGAGAACAACGTTCCGTACGTGGATCAGATCCCAAATCCCCCTAACAGTGTAGGACCCGGTCTCTTCAAGGACCTCGTCCTCATGGGTATTTTTCTCGCACCACCATCGCACACCGCTCAAGTTAATATGATCTCTAGGTCTGACGACCCATGGCTCATCCCTACGCCTGAGCAGGTGGCTGAGTTTGGAGAATCGATGCCCTTAACTCTGGTAGAGATTAAATACTGTGAAATCATCGCCGCATCTGATCCTCCTCCTCCTCAGCATGCTCCTTTGAGCATGGATTTAGACATCTATTCCCAATCCCCCTAGCTCGGAGAGGCTGACTCGCCTGATCCTCTTAAAGAAATTTTCCCTTCTAATGAAGCCATTGTTGAAACAATGTCTCTTGAGGAGCTGCCTTGGAGCGATGGACATCATCGTTCCTCATTCATGCCTAGCTTGGGGGCAATGTCAGATTGTCTAGAGCGTTTTGCATCTCAGGTTCCCACTCCACCTCTCCAGATGCCCATAATGACACATGAGGTGATTTCAGAGGGAAACCTGAGCAACATCACTCAAACCATTCCAATCGACATCTCCGTTAAACCAGGGATAGTTGAGAACATACACGTGGGAGTGACTTGTTCTCCTGATGAGATACGAGTTTATACTGACCTTTTTCGAGAATTCAGAGACGTGTTCGCCTGGTCCTACAAGGAAATTCCCGGGATTGATCCCAGCATAGTAGTGCATGAGATTCCTACCTATCCTGGTGTGAAACCCGTGTGCCAACGCCTGCGCCCGGTGCATCCTCGTAAAGCCACTGCCATTAAAGCAAAAGTTGAAAAACTTCTGAACACGGGCTTCATTTACCCGATTCCACTCACAGAATGGGTCTCCAACATTGTCCCTGTAGATAAGAAATAGGGCACTATTAGAGTTTGTGTTGACTACTGAGATATTAATCGGGCCTGTCCAAAGGAAAATTACCCCACTCCTTTCATAGATCAAATTATTGATGAATGTGCTAGGAGTGAGATTTATTCCCTAATGGACGATTTTTCCAGGTACAATCCGATAAACATTCTACCTGCTGATCAACAAAAGACTGCATTCGTCTTTCCGTGGGGTATTTTTTCTTATAAAAAACTCTCGTTCGACTTGAAGAACATTGGAGCTACCTTCCAGCATGCTATTTCTTATGGGTTCCATGACATACGCCATATCGTTCAGCCTTATCTAGATGATTTTCCAGCTCACTCAGCTCGGCGAGAGGACCACCCAGAACACCTCTGCCAGATTTTCCTTCACTGCCGACGTTATAATATCCGACTCAATCCTCATAAATGCATCTTTTGCGTGGATTCTGGCCGTCTTTTGGGGTTCATAGTCTCCAAGGATGGGATTCGCCTCGACCCCCTAAAGGTCGAGGCCATTGTCAATCTCCCATCACCCTCTTCATTATATCAATTGTAGAGTCTGCAGGGAAAATCTAACTTCCTACGATGCTTTATACCGAACTACGCGGAAGTGGCCAAAGGATTCATGTGTCTTTTAAAGCAGAACGTTCCCTTTCATTGGGACGACATTGCTCAAAAATCCTTTGAGAAGCTGAAGACATTACTGGTTAATGCTCCGTTGCTTCGGCCTCCAAACTATCACCGTGATTTCACTTTATACTTGGCTGCCACATTTAGCACCATAGCTATGGTTCTGGTACAGGATGACGATGATGGCAATGAACACGTTGTTTACTATCTATTGCGAAATCTTCTCGACACAGAAATGCGGTATGCTCAAGTCGAGAAGCTAGCTTTAGCAGCTGAACAAGATGTACATCCTGCTGCGTACCATAACCGTGGTTTCGGATTGCAACCTCATGACATATATTATTTCTCGACAATTACTGGGGGGAAAATACTCCAAATGGATCGTTATCCTTCAGGAGTTTGACCTAGAGTTTACTACTGCTAAGTCGACCAAATCACTGGTTTTCGCGGATCTTATTTGCTCCCTCCGGACAGACTCCCCCGCATCTCATTCTGAAGAACATATACCAGACGAAACCATCTTCCTTATCAGCACCCGTGACCCATGGTATGGCGATATTATAGTGTATCTTTAGACGTCATCCTTTCGCTCTGAGTTGACCAAAGATGCCCGATGTCAGATTCGGCATCAGTGTCAACCCTACCACATTGTAGGAGATACATTATACCGGGTTGGAGTAGATGTGGTGCTCCGTCGGTGTCTGACTTTGGAAGAGGCCGAACGAGTCTTAAATCACTGTCACAGTGGCACCTGTGGTGGTCACATGTCTGGATATGCCACCGCCTAGAAGATTCTGCGTGTGGGTTACTTCTGGCCGTCCATCTTCAAAGACTGTATTGTTGCAGTCCGCAAATGTCACGCATGCCAGATTTTTCAGCGCAAGATGCGCACACCACCCCTCCCTCTGCATCCTGTCATTACCATCGGCCCTTTCGAAAAATGGGGCATAGATTTTATGACGTGTAACCCTCATTCGGCCGGGGGGCATGCATATATAATCGTCGCTGTCGACTACTTTACTAAGTGGGCCGAAGCGATGCCTACGGTAGCTGCCGATAGTAAGACAGCTGCCCAATTTATCTTCAACCATATCATTTCATGTTTCGGGGTCCCTCAGGCCATTGTTACCGATCATGGTACTCACTTTCGAGATTACATGATGGCCGAGCTGACATCAATATTGGGCTTACGACACGATAGCTCAACGCCATATTACCCCCCGGAAAATGGCCAGGTTGAGGCGGTGAAAAAGGTTTTGGTCACAATGCTTCAACGAACAGTTGGAATTCATAAGTCTAATTGGCACCTCCAATTTTTCTCAGCTCTATGGGCATACCGGACGTCAACAAAGAGTGCGACCGGATTCACACCATTCCAATTGGTGTATGGTCTGGAAGCGACTCTTCCGGTTGAGTGCGAAATTCCTTCCTTAAAGCTAGCTGTGGAACTTTTGCCTGATACTTCTCCTGAAGAAGAACGTCTCTTGTATTTGGAACGGTTGGATGAAACCCGCCGCTTGGCTGCTTTAGTCTTTGAAGCATAGAAAAATCAGGTCAAAGCACACTTTGATCAATCTGTCTCTCCACGTTCCTTTGTCGAAGGGGACCTTGTCCTCCTGTACGACCAAGCGCACGACAAGCTCGGGGCAGGAAAGCTCCAACCCATGTGGCATGGGCCCTATATAGTAAAATGAGTATTGAAGAATGGGACTTATGAGCTCATTGATTATGAATGAGTTCCACTGGCGCAGCCTAGAAATGGGTTGTACCTTAAGAAATACTACGCTTGAAGTTATTTTTGGTGTGGTGTGTGTACATAGGTGTGTATATTCATTTGTGTGCATGTGTGGTGTGGTGTGCGATGTAAGCGTCTTTCTGTTGGTCGGGTCTTCCTGATTGTGCAGATGTCCGTTACTCCGTTTGTGGGTTTCGCGGATGGTGCCTCCCGCAGTACTAGGAATCTGTCTTTGGCAGCCTGGGTAATCTATGATCTTGATGGTGAGTTGGTTAACCTGCAAGGTGTGTGTCTGGGTCCTGCTACAAATAATATCGCGGAATATAGTGCTGTATTGGAATTATTAACTGAGGTTGTGGACCTCGACATTCGTGAATTACTTGTGTATCTAGACTCAAAACTTGTAGTATTACAACTTAACGAGCATTATTCAATAAGAAATCCATCCATTTTACGTCTGTATTTTCGTATTTTCCTGCTGGAAAGAAATTTTGACTATATTACATATCAACACATACCCAGACATATGAATACATTAACAGATGCAGTAGCTAATTTGGTTTTAGATAGAAATTTGCGTAATTTATAAAACATCATCACATGTGAGAAGATCCTTCCAGAAATAGGTATGTATATATATATGTGTCAAAATGTTTACATAGTGTGCATCACATAAAATCAAAATATACATGTTCGTCTTAATACATCCGGAGATGACCTGTCTCTCAAAAAATATGCATGAAATAAGCCCTAGGTGTCTAATCTGCATGGTGCTCGTGGTAACATGCCACCGCGCGCACTAAGCATCTCAGTAGTCAGTGGAGGCGACTAGGCACCCCCAGAGTGTGTCGCTGGTATGCTAGCGGAACATCTGCTAGCCGTGCATAGTCCGAGATCCCTCGGGAAATGCCCTCCAGGTTCTGAATCAGTTCACCTCCCTCGCCACCCTCAGCCTGAGGGTCATGATCAGCATGGGTTCTCCGCGCAATGGGCGACATGCCCGCGGGTCTCTCTGGGCTGACATCTGCATACACATAACAACTGTTATTAGAACGGACATGTATTCCCAAAAAATCATAAAACATAAAAATAAAAAAGAGAGGTCATACCCAACTCTTCGTCCCAGTCATCCCCCTCCGGGAGCGGAAGGTCTGGGTCTCCGGTGAAATCGTTCCCAGCATAAGGCCAATCCTCGACCACGATCAGCTGCCACCGTAACCATCCAAAAAACTCTGGCCTCTAAGACATCTGCTGGCCTCCTCCTGATCTGGGCATAAGTGCTGCCCAATGAGCCATCCTTGGCTCTCTTGGTATCGGCTCAGCAACAATGGCCCCTTGGCCCTGAAATATTGGTAATCGTTCCAAGATGAACGATACCAAAATGGAACTGTAGCCAAACTATTTCAGCTTGGCTTTCTTGCACTTTGTAAGCTGCCTCTTGATATTGGTTGTCACCGCTGTAGCCCAATCAAATAGTGTAGGATTCATACACTCAGAGGCTAATAGGAGTTGGGCCTTGGTGGCCTCATGTGGAGCTTGTGATCCTGCAGCTCGTGTGATGGTGTGTAGCACTACTCTCAATGCTAGATCCTCGATAGTGTGGATATCCACCTTCCTGCTTCCTAATCCGGTCCATGCCCTTGGGCACACCCTCGCCATTACCTACTCCATCTTTTCACCAGATGGTCTGCTGCCTGTCAATATGGGCACTGGACCTCTGCGCGACAGTTCGATTATGAAGTATACATCAGAAACCTCTAGTTCCAGCACTTGGTCCCGAAATTTGAACACTCCTTCATTTTCATCCTAAATACTCACCAAGTACTGTAGGAGCTCAGGTTGAGCTCGTATGCAGGGTGTCAGGAAGAACTTCTTAAGTCCACAGTTCTTAAGTGCATTCATACAGACCTCATTATCCATGGCCAGTTCATCCTCTTCCCCATGCTCCCTTTCCTTCCATTCGATAACCATTGTGTTTGGTTGCCTGCATCAACATGATAAAAAAACCTTGATTAGACCTCTGTTACATGGAAAAATCCATTGGATCGTTCTCTGTTTGGAAATTTAAAACGGAAAAACCGCGTGGCGCCATTGGCGCGACCCCTTTGTATGCAAAAGGCCATTGGCACTGGTCCGTGCCCGAAACCCGTGCCAATGGGCGGAGCCCTAAAATTTTAAAAAATCTTCCACAGAAGTCTAATCTGTAATGGAAATCTCTATAAAATGGATCAAAATGGAGTTCAGGGAAGTGCCTCTTACCTGGGACAAACGAGGATCTGAATGGTAGCCCGGATCAGTCGTATTCGCCGTCAGAAGTTTGCACACAAATGGACTATTGTTGCTCTCCAATGAGGTAAATAGTAAAAGTAATTTTGTTTTTACCATTTGAGACTTATTAATAACTTTTTGAAATCTAAATAGGTTTTAAAAGTCATTTTTTATTAATATTTTAATATATTTCGGATCTGAGGAACTATTTATGAAAAGGGACCTTTGGAGTTTTCTTTTCCGCTGTATTTTCAAACTCTCTAAATATGAAAAGACGCTGAGTTCTTCCTTTGTCAGACTCGTTAAACCCTAATGACATTGGATTTAGTTGCAATGACGTTATTTGAGTCACTCCTTCCTAGGGCTCGTTAAATGTACTAGGATGGATTCGTCCGAAGGACGAACTTATATTACAAGCATATGCTATCCCCTTCAAGCTTGTTATAAAAAATTATTGGGGTACTCGCCAGAAATGGTGGGGAAAAATGGAACCAGAATCATTGTCGTGTCGGCAATATGTCGCTCTTGAACATGGCACTTGTCTGCATTCGTGTCATGTTGGGGACATCTGATCTCGTTTTCCACTTGCCTCCGTGGGTTTGGGTAATCCTTTTTGACCTCTCATCTGCTCTTTGCCTTGTCACCATGACCTCTGATCCATTGATTTCAAACACTACCAAACTCACTGTCGTGCCGCCATGTGTTCAAAAGAAGTTGACCTCTGCAAGTTTTCAACCTTCCTCTGATTCTCATCTGATCCTGATTCACAAAGACATTATGTTCCTCTGTCTCGCGTCGATGATGTGGGAAACACTATGGCCCACCTTCGATCAAGGTCACTTCCTGTCGACTTCAGCTCATTATCCAGGAAGTTGGTCTAGAGATTCCCTTCTGGTACCTTGGAGCCTGCATGCCTCAATGGCGGGTTCTTCGCATTCGACATGAGGTTTTCATCATTGGCCTCCGATCGAGTGATTTTGCGGGTGTTCGACGTCAACTCATTTTTCACATGCTGTAGATTGTACCTGTAGTACCTTGAGGACCATTGGCATTAATGGTGGTACCTCTCGCGTCTGTTAACAGATTTCATCATTGGCTGGTAATCAGACAATGTTCTTGCATGTTCGACTTCAACTCACTTATTCGCATGCTTGAACTTGTACTTTGTTCGGGTCGAGATGGAGCGCAAGACCCTAGATTCCTGTTTGTTACGATCCAGGATGCGATTTTGTGGATTATCATGATTAGTTACATGACTCACTGATTGGATGGCTGCGACCATACCTGAGTCTATTTATCGATCCTCACTAGATGGCTGCGTCCATGCCTTGGATCTGGATTATTGTATACTCTGTTATGGATGGTTGTGCCCATACCACATATATCATGTATTCGAGACATCAGTTGTACTTCTCTACGCAGGTTTTCCGACGGCGGTGTTTTCATTTGGACACGTTCTCGTAAAGCATTTCACCCCTCTCTCTCTCTCGGGCCTCATGCTTAAGGGGGCATCTGTTACACAGAAATTTGTCACCGTCCCTGCGATTCCCCACCCTGCACAATTGGAGGGCTCATTCTGTGACCTGTGAGCAGTGACATAACTTGAAAACACTTTCATGGCATTCCCCTAAACATGTACTCTCATTTCCCTGAAGATAACTCCTTGTGAAAAACCCTAAAAACACCCCTTTTTGCATTGGCGTGGGTAGCCAGTTCATTACCCACGCCAATGGGGGAAATCCTTCAAAGAGGGCACGCCAATTAGCACTCTGTCCCAGAGTCGCACTCGCGCCAGCCATTTTAAGGAGTGTTTTTAAAAAATAAATGGTGGAAGTTTCGTCCTAACTGATCCAGGAACTGGTATCTAATTTTAGTTGGGAGGTTTGGCTCTGAATCTCCATGTAGAGGAAGTGGTTTGCCACCTCTCATGGAAGCTTCCTTGAGGATAGGGCCAATCCCATGATTATAGGGATCCCAACTCCCCTTCCTCCATCTATAAAAGCTTGCTCATCTCATTTGCAAGCTAGTCTCCAAGTTCCCAAGAGCCTAATGCTGCAAGAGCTTTGATCCATTCCCTTAAGGCCAAATCCAAGAAAGGAGATCATTGCCGAGACATCCAAAGAGAGAGGTTTGTCCCATCCCTGACAGGCCTTATCAAGATGCGTTCTTCCGACGACCCTCCGAAGGAGAATTCAGCGTCAGAGCTATGGTTGTATTTTTCTTTTGATTAATTAATGATAAGCGACTATTGGTTATGGTTCCACTCTTGTTCTTGATGATGATCATGAGTTATGTCTTCTCTGACTAACATATAGTTGTATGCAATGGATTTTACACTTGCGTTTGTTTTGTTTCTGGCGTGTGCAGGTGTCCGATCACGGAGATCGTGAGGATTGTGATCTGCCAGAGCTAAGGAACGGGAGCGCTACTTTCTCTACAAGCTACATCGTAGGATTCCAGGTAAGGCTTCATCGCTATTTGGTTTATTTGCAATTAGGAACCTGCACTATAGCGTGAACGATTGTTTCTAGACCTGGTCTGGGCTAGTAGGGTCGCCTCTGTCCGCAGAGGGGATTTACCTCCAAAACACACACAGATCCCCTTGTCAGAAATATTTCACAAGAATTATGCACCAAGGAGCAGGAAGTTGATGACCTTCAGGAGGCACTACCTACATTTGTACCTACTCAGCAAACGACCTGGTTGTAGACAAGCCAAATATTGCATGATGAATTTGAAGATTTGAGGAGGAAGAACCACATTGTGAGCAACCATATGAAGCTATGGCTAGAATAAGTGATGAAGCTGTCAAAGGATTTGGATACTGCTGTGAAGAACCTAAACCAGACATATCATAGGGACTGAATTCTCATAAGTTGGTGGATACATCATAAATTGCAGCCGATCAAAGCATAGGCGTCCTTGCACCCTTCATTTATGCCATCGAGGAATTGCAAACAAAGATGAAGACCCTAGTCCCTCTGTGACTCAGGATGAGTCACAAGATTTTGATGGGGGACTGTTGGAGCAAGGTACCTTAGGACCCCATTTTGGAGTAACTAATAAGTGTTTTTTATTTTATTTTTGAGTTGTGCATGCTAAGCAATGCACAGGTCAAGGGGATTTAGGGTGGGTCAAAGTCCCTTCATGAGCTGTAATGGGATAAAGGGTAAAAATATGAGTCATTATGAGATGAGTGCAGGCTAAGATATAAATAGAAGTATAGATCGAGTCAGATAAGGCAGATTTTGACAGAATTTTATGTATTTTCTGAACTTTGAAATGAATCTGTAAGTGTTTGTGTCTGAAAGTATCATTGTGTCTTTGTACGCGGAGATGTTAGTCCGGATGTGTGTAGACCCTACTGGCTATGTGCATGGGTGAATCTGAAGAATTGTAAAGGGTTTTGTGAATGTTGACGAATAAAGAAGTGTTTTGGATAATTCTGAGTACTAAATGCATATCTGATATGTTTATGTGATATATTTTTCTTACGATTTATGTTATTAGTTATTGCATCGGTTGCGTACATGTTTACTATTTAATATAAATGTTAGATGCATAGATATATTATTGTAAGACCCAAATATTACTTTGTTAAGACCGTTGAAGGGATTGTGAAGCCATTATCTGTGCGCGCACAGGGTAGCTTGCGTAAGTTTACCTAGATTTTCCAGGTTAGGGTTTCTGGTGCATAAGGCAGTTCGCTATTATTACAGATCTGTGGACACCCACATGATTTAATTCTCTCTGATGGTGTGGAAACCTAGTTCCAACACTCCCCCATAATGCTTCGAGTGAGACTTTGACTTGCGCAAGTAGGTCACTACCGAAGGGGCTAGTAGTAAGAGGGTTTTGTTGGTTACACTTAACTACGAACTTGGGTTAGGACCGCTCAAGCCAACACATAATCTCTAGGATTTACCGTACATCCCATCCTGGGACTGTTAGGCCCAAAGGAGAAAAATCCACCTCTTGGATTTACCATGTATCTCACCATTCACCGACAAGGATTCCTAGGTCCACCGAGGCACATAATCTAGATTTACAAAAACCCACAATATAGATCACAGGCTACTAGGGTATTCTCTTTACCATGATCCACATTCCAGTTCAGGGACCACTAAGCCATGTGTTTGTCAGTTCAGAGATCCACCCCACTTAGCTTCGAATCTAACTAGCAATCCAGCTCAACGGGAGTATGAGAATCCCATCTCATTAAAGCTATACAAAAATGGAAAGGCTAGGCTAAAATCATTTTCACACCTAGGAAAACCCATGAAAAGATAGAAAGAACCACATGAAATACAATGCATGCCATATCTATCAAGGAAACCACATATGCAAATAAATACCTACAAATAATTCTACTGTAGTTGTTTGATCCTGCTCTTCCTTGATTTATTTTTTCTTTCTTTGTTCGATGTCCAATAGCTCCATGAAAAATCCAAGTATCCAAGAGTGGGAGAGAGAGAGGGAATAATGAGAGAGCTCCAAAGTGGGAGAGAGAGAGAGAATAATGAGACAACTCCAAAAATGAACTGACAAAAGGTACAAACTAATCCTTTAAAGCATTTTTATAGAAGAGGCCTCTATTTTCTTCATTTTCCATTATTTTCTTTCAATTTTCCTCCTCACATGCAACCTGTGACCTTTTGATCTCCATTTTCTCCTAATTTCCATTAATTTGCATAAATAAATGTGCCAAATATGTCATTTGTCTTTCCAAAGACTTTTCCTTTGCCTTTGCCAATTTCCTTGGCCATATTAAACCAAATGAATACCCAATAGGATGCCTTGCCCAACATTCAAATTGGAATAAGAGTCCCATCAACTGTGGTTATTATTTTTAACTTTTATTCCATGGAAATTTTATCAGGGTTGTTACATTGGTCATATGCTAATGTGGCATATTTTTTAATTCCATATCAGTGTTTTGAAAACAGTTAATCTGCATTAATTAGGATTGGGATTGGACAGTGGACCATTCTATCTAGATTATCTAGAATATATAGTTTTGCGAGGAAAGGCCAAGGAATTAAATATGGATAAAACTTCAATAAACATGTATATTGTTTTGATGAGAATAGCTTTCTTGGAGGTACATGAGCATTTGGCCAATCTCGGGCCAAATGATGTATACAATGCTCAAAATCAAGAGATGGTTGTTGAAACAGCCAAGGAAGCTACATTTCTTCTAAAAACTGAGGGATTTTTTCCCCTACCAACAAATCAAATTAAAATTTTGGTTTTGATTTGACCTCATGCCAATGCGAGAAAACCTATGATAGGAAACTATGTAGGTACATTTTTAGTTCTTATTCATTTGAACTATAGGTTATAACTCTATATTTATGAATTTTTGAAAGTTACACTATCAAGGGTATGGTGTGGTATCCCTGTGTGGGATGTGAAATTTCTCACAAGTTACCAATCCAATTGGTTTTACCACTAGGGTTTGGTCGGTAAAGGGTCATCCCAATACGGCTTCAAACGACTTCCATTGACATACCTAGGAAGGTATTCTCCACTTAATGTGGCTAGGCTCACTTCACCTCCTTCAGTGATTTATTTGACAACATAGGGCCCTAGCCAATGCATCTTCAATTTCCCTAGGTGGCGCACAAACTAGCTGTCATATAGTAAGACCAAATCATATTCCTTGAACACCTTTTTCCCGATAGGCCTATCATGCCATTCTTTTTCACGTTCCTTTTGAACTTGCTGGTGATAATTTGTGATAAATCGATCTTCTTCCAAGGCACATAACTATGAAAATCGCTCTTCCATACCATATTCTTAGGACATATTTGTGAACGCTGCAATGCACTAAATAGAGAAAATGAATTCCATCGGCAACACAACTTCTTGCCCATATACCATCTTGAAAGGTATTCTACCTGTCAACATCTTGCATGTGGTCCTATATGCCCAGAGAACTACAGGTACACGCTCATCCCAATCATTTTGTTTAAAATTTCACACATTGGTTAGCTCAATTTCCAATATCTTATTGAATTCTTCAACAACACCATTCACCTGGGGATGATAGGGAGATATCTTCTATTGATGCATCTTGAATTCTTCTGTCAATGCTTAAATGGTGTCATTTACAAAATGTGTACCTTGATCACTTATCAGAATCTTAGGACAACCAAACCAAGTCACAATATTCTCAAATATTAACTGTGCAGTTGTATCTATAGTATGATCCTTCACAGGTTTGGCTTAAGCCCATCTAGTTACATAATCCGTTGCAGTGATAATCTAGTGTGAACCACTCTTCTTGCTTAGAGGATTGATAGGTCCCAAAAATTCTAGCCCATTTCTTAAAAGCTTGCAGTTCCATATGTGGATGCAAGGTCATCTCGTCTCTGCACGATGGCTTGCCCGTCCTCTGGCATACATCACATGTTCGATAATGCACATAGGCATCATTTTGTAGCATGGGCCACCATAACCTAGCTCGCAAAATCATATGCACAATTGCCTTACCAGCATAATGACCACCGGGAACCCCTTAATGAGCTTCATCTAGGATTGTCCATTTGTTGTGTTATCACCAAAATAGGAGCCTGATAGGCTGCTGATCAGACTACCTCAGCGTAACTATTTCAAACCAATCTTTTAACTGAGGCTTAACCTCCTCAGCCTAAGAGGGCTCTCTCAAGGGTTAATGATTTTGTATAAAGATAGATGGCTAACTCTATGGTTTGTGGTTTTGTATGTTTGCAGGTTGAAAGATGAAGACAAGCTACCATTGGGCTATGGAGTCAGTGATAGCGATAAGATAACAAAATAGCTCTTCTTATAAAACTAAGGCTTGTATATACTTCAATGAAAGGATGACAAATTCAGGAAAGTCTCAATATCTTAAGGTTCAAAGGAAATCAGCGCATGTGTGCATGAATTCTGAGTCATGATACATCAAGGTATTGAAAGGAGAGTATTTAACAAATATTTATCCAATATTAACACTTAAAAGAAGTCAGAGCATGAATGACCATGAATTCTAAGTAATAAGCATCAAACATTGAATAAAACCATCCATAGATAGGACCTAAGAACTCAATTCGCCATAAATTAACACTTAAATGAAATCAGAGCATGTTCCCATGAATTCTAAGTAATAAGAATAAAAAATATGGAAGAAAAAAACATGATAGAAGATAAAGCTCACTGAAGTACACTTAGAATCTCAGCTTCAGAAAAGTTAAACTGTTTCTGTATATATCATCTCCTCCAAAGTATTTACAAAAGTAGCCAGTTCTGATAACATTTTCCAAACCTATGCAATTCAACTTCTTGTCAATTATACAGTCATAATTACATTCTTGGATTCTCTCCAAGTAATTGCGAAAAATTTGAATTTTCTAGCTTGACACCTATCAACTGCTTAAACAAACTTTTAATTACATCTGACAGTTAAACTGTCTGTTCTTAAGAGTCATAATACAACAAGGATTAAAACTCTTTATTATGACTTAACAACGTTATCTAAACATTAGATCTTCTATCTGATATCTTCTCCTCCATGAGGTCAAATTTGTATGTTTATCATTCACTTAAAGTCACCCTACTGCTGATGATAAAACTGCCCTAGAAATTAGGGAACATGTTTCCCTGTTTTTAGGGTTAGGATTATTTTGGTTTCTTGAGATGTTGTGACCACTTATAACTGATTAATTCGAGCCTAATTGATGTTAGGAACATTATTGACATATTTACCAAGTCATCCCTTCATGCCAGTTGTGCAAAATCCACTTTTGTCTTCTCAAAATAGTGAAAACAGATCTGCGCTACGAAAGTAGCACAGTTTCATAGCGCTTTTCGTAGCGCAGTGTTTTCATTCCTTTCTTCAACATATTTCAATATTTTTCTTTCATGATAGCCTTTATATTTACTTGACACACTCCCACAAGATGTTTCAAAACCAAACTCATAAAAATTCCTTCAAAATTTGCTATGAAAAATGATGAAAATACTGCTTCAGCAAATTATTTATGTTTCTTCCCTGAAGATTAGGTCTTGGGATAGAGCCTTTATCTTCTCCTCCATGATGTATTTTTTGAAACTAAAGGAGTTTTTTGTATTTCATACTGTCAGGAATAAAAACCTCTCTTGGTTTTTGGAATAACAACGAAATTGCTGTGCAAGAAAATTTCTTGAAAATTTATTCAAAATTAATGCCTTGGATATGTTTAAAATTCATAAAAACTGATATTTATCAAAAAAACTATAGTAACATGACCTCAAGAATATGATCTTCGCCCAAAATTGTCTTCTCCAGCTCATGGATAGATCATTTTCATATGTGTCATGTCCACCAATAATTTTCAAACCTTTAATGCTTCTAATGACAGCTGAAAATCCATGTCTTCGACCTTCATGATGTCTCTAACCTTGTTTTAAAACCTGCTGATCATGTCCCTTATCCGTCCTAAAAACTAGGAACATGTTTCTTGCAATATAGCTATAACCTTCATTTATGCTCCTTGAAACCATTTTCTAACCAAATTGTGCTAAAAAACATGTGGAAATATGTTATTGAACTCATGTGACTTTTCCCTTCTAGTTGTGCCCAAAACAAACCTTTGAAGAAGTGCCAAAAATTGTTAACATTGCTGCGCTACGAAATTGTCTGCTGTTTTCGTAGTGCAGAACTTCACCTTTGAAAACCTTACTTGGAATCTTCATTTTCCTTTGTTTTGATATTGGATCTTCAGTTATGTTCATTATACATTCTTCAGAAGCATGAATTTCTAAAAAACACACCCTTTCACCCTTTGAAAACTTGCAAGATTGATCAAACTGCATCCTACAACAGTTTCATAGCGCGCTACGAAACTGCTGTGCATGACAGTTACAACAGTCTCGTAGCACACTACGAAACTACTATGTATCTCATATTTACACAGTTTCTTCATCATATTTAAAACTTGATAATATCTACAGTCTTTAATGAGGACTTTGATAACACTATAAGTCAACTTTGCCATGGTTTCCAAAAGTGATGACCTTCCCAAAACAAAATTATATCATGGATTTGTTACTTATTGTCTTACTTCTGCTGTAGCTGACTTTCTTTAGAGTTTTCCAATTTGATTTCAAGATCCTCAATGTGCCTCTTTAACCTCTTGTTAGTAGCCCTTGAATTCACATTTACCCTTCTCACAAACTTGGCCTCTTTGATTGCAAGGACACTCCCTCGCTTGATTTCAGAGTAAAAATGCCTTGCTTGATGAATGAAAGAGAAGCTTTCGTTTCCACTTACCATGAGATTACCATTTGTGAAGGGTATGCATCATATGTTTCTTGCATGAGACAATAAAACAAAAACTAGCTCCTTTCAAATTTGAAAATGACATAAGACAAATGAGCTCAAATGAATGTTATGATGGCTATGAATGGTTGCATGCATGAGAAAAGACTTGTGGCTGACACCTAACCATGAATGATTAACGAAATTCTAGTGGATTTGATAACTGATAAGACATGCTACGAATCCCTGATTTCGTAGCGCGCTGAATGTAATTTCAGGGTTTTGCGCTACGAAATGACCAATGTTTTCGTAGCGTAAAAGCATTTTTTTACATTGTCTGCGCTACGAAAATGTGGTTTCATGGCTTATTTGAAAATTTTTGCAAAGTGACTAAACACATGATTTCCGAAACATGAAATGGGACCCCTAAAATGTAAAACAAAGTTGTTGGACCTTATTTGATGATGGTAATGAAACTCTAACCTTATGACATAGACTCTAAAAACATGAAAATGACTTGACCCCTATTCTAAGACCATGACTTAAGAAAAAATACAAACTGTCCAAGTTTGGAAATTTTTTTATAGTGATAACTATGGCTCCACTTGGGATAGTGTGCCCCTGTGGTACACTAAGAACCCATAGCTCCAGTGCTGCTATCCATCCTTTAAAATAAAACTCTGACATTCTGCCCAATCTTCTTCAAACTTTTATGGCCTTCACCTCGGGCTCAAATTTGTTGGTCTCTGCAAGAAGGACTCAAACTGCATCTACTAAAAATGCTCAGTCAACCTACCTTGAGCTTATTTGTAAATTCCTGCCTACTCTATTAGCTACAATTTCCGCTTTAGCTCAGGAAACATGATATTTCCAATAAAGCCAATCAATTGTCTTTTCTGATATATGAAGCTCTTGACCGCATTCAACCTCAAAATAACCATGATAGTGAGATGACCAAAGCAACTTATAATTTATTTGATCTTCATAATGCAAATGAAAATTAAATACTAGTGTGCAAATCTTTGCCATGTATTCATCTATAGGATCAAAGAAAACATGGTTAGTTTGATGATCATCATAACATTCTATATCTTTGGACAACTGATTCTCAACCAAACAAGATTCCTTTGATATGTTATCCAACTACTTTTCTGAATGATTCCCATATACAATGTAATTGTCTTCATTATCATGATCATTCTTTGAAGTAGGCTGCTGCAAAGTATGACATAAATAATCAACCTTTTTCTCTGCCTGAGGATTGTAGAAAATTTTTTCCAATATTTCCTCTTATTGTTTGAACTGATTCTCACTCTCCTGATGATCAAGGGACTTGCAAGTGTTCTGCATCTCTACATCAATCTCAGAGGATGTAACAAGACTTTCATAAGTAAACTCCTGGTGATTTCCATGTTGCATATCATGGGATGTTATCCTTTCTTCTAGGTGTTGAAATGTATTGTGATGAAGGGCCTCTAAAATTTCTTCATCCATAAATTCATCATCATCATAACAATCCTCCAAATACTGAATAAAACTCAAAGAATGTTTATAGCAATATTTGACCAGCAAGAAGGAGGGATGACACTCTTTATACATCTCATAGAATTCATCATGAAAATTAGCAAGAGAATATAATGAACCATTTGCTAAATATTTATACCAAGACCATGCTTTTCCTTCTAAAGTAGTCATAAACATCTTCATAAGACAGTCTTTAGGGATCTGAACCTTAAGACTATGTCAATGAAGATGAAACCTAACCAAATGAAGAGCAACATTGTCTTTCTTTTCATCTTTGAATATTGGAAGATCATCTAACCATTCAACCTTTGGCATAGGATTTGGAAAACTAGGGATATGAAACCAATTCATAGGGGCATACCTGGCATTCATTCTTGCAATGGAACTCATCACGAAACTTCATCAAGCTACTGATATTTAAGCAGTGGAGTCACCTTCCAATATGAATATTCGATGTGTGGAGTTGCCAAGGTAGTTTTGCAGCCTCGAATAGATTTCTGATCTCCTGCTACCTTCAAGAGTTTAGCTTCATGATTTTTCGGGAGATGTATATCTTCAGACTCCCGACAGACGCACCAAAATGTTATCACCAAAATAGGACCCTGATAGGCTACTGATCAGACTACCTCAGTGTAACTATTTCAAACCAATATTTTAGTTGAGGCTTAGCCTCCTTAGCTTGAGAAGGCTCTCTCAAGGGTTAATGATTTTGTATAAAGATAGATGGATATCTCTATGGTTTGTGGTTTTGTATGTTTGCAGGTTGAAATATGAAGACAAGATACCATTGGGCTATGGAGTCAGTGATAGGGATAAATAACAAAATAGCTCTTCTTATAAAAATGAGGCTTGTATATACTTCAATGAAAGGATGACACATTCAGGAAAGTCTCAATATCTTGAGGTTCAAAGGAAATCAGAGCATGTGTGCATGAATTCTGAGTCATGATACATCAAGGTATTAAAAGGAGAGTATTCAACAGAGATTTATCCAAGCTTAACACTTAAAAGAAGTCATAGCATGAATGACCATGAATTCTGAGTAATAAGCATCAAACATTGACTAAAACCATCCACAGATAGGACCTAAGAACTCAATTCACCATAAATTAACACTTGAAGGAAGTCAGAGTTGTTCCCATGAATTCTGAGTAATAAGCATCAAAACTATGGAAGTAAAACACATGACAGAAGATAAATCTCACTGAAGTACACTTAGAATCTTAGATTCAGAAAAGTTAAATTGCTTCTGTATATATCAGCTCCTCCGAAGTATTTACAAAAGTAGCCAGTTCTGATAACATTTTCCAACCCTATGCAATTGGATTTCTTGTCTCTTATAGAGTCATCATTACATTCTTGGATTCTCTCCAAACACTTGAGAAAAATTTGAATTTTCTAGCTTGACACCTATCAACTTCTTAAACAAACTTTTAATTACATCTGACAGTTAAACTGTCTGTTCTAGAGTCCTAATACAACTAGTTAAAATTTATGACTTAACAACATTATCTAAACATTAGATCTCCTATCTGATAGCTTCTCCTCCATGAGGTCGAATTTGGATGTTTACCATTCACTTAAAGTCACCCTACTGCTGATGATAAAACTACCCTAGAAATTAGGAAACATGTTTCCCTGTTTTTAGGCTTAGGATTCTTTTGGTTTATTGAGATGTTCTGACCACTTATAAATAATTAATTCGAGGCTAATTGATGTTAGGAACATTATTGAAATATTTCCCAAGTCATCCCTTCATGCCAGCTGTGCAAAATCCACTTTTGTCTTCTCAAAACAGTGAAAACAGATCTGTGCTACGAAAGTAGCATAGTTTCATAGCGCAGTGTTTTCACTCCTTTATTCAACATATTTCCATATTTTTCTTTCATGATAGCCTTTAAATTTACTTTACACACTCCCACAAGATGTTTCAAAACCAAACTCATAAAAATTCCTTCAAAATTTGCTATGAAAAATGATGAAAATACTGCTTCAGCAAATTATTTATGTTTCTTCCCTGAAAATTAGGTCTTGGGACAGAGCCTTTATCTTCTCATCCATGATTTATTTTGTAAAACTGAAGGAGGTTTTTGTATTTAATACTATCAGGAATAACAACCTCTCTTTGGTTTTTGAAATACTTCTCCTGTTGTCCAGAACCGGTCTTTGAAAAACATGTATAAAACAGGAAAAATCTGTTTTCTGAAAATAGGGCTTCAAAGAAAGCATTTTATCTCCCACTTCATAATGAATTTCAAGAAAATGAGAGAGGATTTTTTAGTTAGGGATGTTAGAAAGAAAAAACGCTTTCAGTTTTCAAAAATACATTTTCAGTTTCCCGGAAACTGCTTTTGCAATTTACTACTAAAGCTAGAAAATAGGGTTTTTCTCTTCATGGTGAAAGGCTGCTTCAGCAGTTTCATAGCACGCTACGAAACTGCTGTGCAATAAAATTTCTTGAAAATTTCTTCAAAATTAATGCCTTGGATATGTTTAAAATTCATAACAACTAATATTTATCAAAAAAACTATAGTAACATGACCTCAAGAATATGATCTTCGCCCAAAATTGTCTTCTCCAGCTCATGGATAGATCATTTTCATATGTGTCATGTCCACCAATCATTTTAAAACTTTTAATTCTTCCACTAAAAGCTGAAAATCCATGTCTTCAACCTTCATGATGTCTCTAACCTTGTTTTAAAACCTGCTGATCATGTCCCTTATCTGTCTTGAAAACTAGGAACATGTTTCTTGAAATATAGATGTAACCTTCATTTATGTTCCTTGAAACCATTTTCTGACCAACTTGTGCTCAAAAAAATGTGGAAATGTCTTATTGAAGTCATGTGACTTCGCCCTTCTAGCTGTACCCAAAACAAACCTTTGAAGAAGTGCCAAAAATTGTTAACATTATTGCACTATGAAATTGTCTGTTGTTTTCGTAGCGCAGAACTTCACCTTTGAAAACCTTACTTGGAATATTCATTTTCCTTTGTTTTGATATTGGATCTTCACTTATGGTCATTATAAATTCTTCAGAAGCATGAAGGTTTAAAAAACACACCCTTTCACCCTTTGAAAACTTGCAATATTGATCAAACTGCATCCTACAACAGTTTCATAGCGCGCTACAAAACTGTTGTGTGTCTCATATTTACAAAGTTTCTTCATCATATTTAAACCTTGAGAATATCTACAGTATTTAATGAGGACTTTGATAACACTATAAGTCAACTTTTCCATGGTTTCCAAAAGTGATGACCTTCCCAAAACAAAATTATATCATGGATTTGTTACTTACTGTCTTACTTCTGCTGTAGTTGAATTTATTCAGAGTTTGCCAATTTGATTTCAAGATCCTCAATGTGCGTCTTTAACCTCCTGTTAGTAGCCCTTAAATTCACATTTACTCTTCTCACAAACTTGGCCTCTTTGATTGCAGGGACACTGCCTCGCTTGATTTCAGAGTAAAACTGCCTCACTTGATGAATGAAAGAGAAGCTTTGGTTTCCACTTACCATGAGCTTACCATTTGGGAAGGGTATGCATCATATGTTTCTTGCATGAGACAATAAAACCAAAACTAGATCCTTTCAAATTTGAAAAAGAGATAAGACAAATGAGCTCAAATGAATGTTATGATGGCTATGAATGGTTGCATGCATGAGAAAAGACTCGTGGCTGGCACCTAACCATGAATGATTAAAGGAATTCTGGTGGATTTGATAACTGACAAGACATGCTACGAATCCCTGATTTCGTAGTGCGCTGAATGTAATTTCACGGTTTTGCACTATGGAATGACCAGTGTTTTCATAGCGCAAAAGTAGTTTTTTACACTGTCTGCACTATGAAAACGTGGTTTCGTGGCTTATTTGAAAAATTTTGCGTAGTGACTAAACACATGATTTCCGAAACATGAAATGGGACCCTAAAATGTAAAACAAAGTTGTTGGAATTTATTTGATGATGGTAATGAAACTCTAACCTTATGACATAGACTCTAAAAACATGAAAATGACTTGACCCCTATTCTAAGACCATGACTTAAGAACAAATACAAACTGTCCAAGTTTGGAAATTTTTTTATAGTGATAACATGTTGGATTGAGGTGTCTTAACCCAGGTTCAAATTTTATCACCCAACCAACAAACCCTCCAACTACTGGCCCTTTTGGAAGTGACCTTCTTGCATAAATAAAAGTCTCACCCAAAGAAGTATGGGGGGGTGGTTGAACCAGGTTTTTGCACCTTGAGGAAGCAAATAATGAAGTGGCCCTAAGAAGATCGATTGTAGACTTCCATCAATCATAAACAGATGTGTGCAATACTTAACAAAATTGCAGATCGCTTGAGTGGGAATATAATATAATAGAACCAGATCTAGATCTAAACGATGTATAATTACTTAAGAATATTCATCAACCATCAATATCCATAAATAACCATAACATATATCTTTGTGCAATGATAAATAAGCAACACAGAAGCAATGCCATCTCAATAGAACAAAAAAATTAGATAGATAACTTAGATCAATAACACAATATGTTCAGCAAAATTACTCCTTTATATTAGCATTAGATGAGTTCAATACATCATAATTTCTCCTTACACATAACCCTTCGTGAACACAGCTAGTGGAGTCCACACACAGCCAAGACTAGGTCTCCATGCACACAGCCAGGAGGAGCCTTTTTACCGAACCTAGACAAACCCTTACAAAGTATTACAGATGCATAAACAGTCAGATCATAATCAAGTTCTACTTAGATACTTCCTTACACTCGATCTATCTATTGATATTAATATGGTGCCTATATACTATGGTCTCAAACCATGGTTTGAGGCTCACAGTTTACCCTTAAACCCCTTTATATCAAAAATAGGGACTTTCACTTGCCCCAAAGCCCCTTGACTCATTCGCACATTGCGCATAGAAAAAAATTGTGTAGAAAAGATATAAAAAATAGTACCCCAGGGGACCAAGCTCCAACAATATATTTAACCAAAAAATGTAACTAAAAGAATATTAGATATAAAAGAGATTAACCTTGACTAAAAATATTTGAGTAGTTAGCACATGAGTATTACTTGGAGCGAGTACTATATGATGAAGTTGTGAAGGTAGAGCCTATTCCATGGGCGCGCAGGTTGAGTAACGCCAGAATTCTCAATTTACTATTGATTCCTCACATCGTTAGGTACCCCATCACAACTGTCTGTGTACGTGAGCTGCTAGTGCACAATGTGTGCCTATGGATCCAAAAAAAAATCTGATTGATGTCGTGCTGATCCACTGGATCACCGACCTGCCTAAGAAGGGGCCCCATCCCATGGCCTAGTATGGAAAGAGCCAGGAGTTAAAGGTAGCTTCCAGGGTCAAGAAAGACTACAAGGTAGGACAAGACTCTAGGGGATTTCTGGTGCAACAGCTCAATGACCCGGGAGTACGCTTAGGAACCTTAGTCTGTGGATGTAAGCTAATGCACAAGTGCCGCCCTAAGGTAGTTCATGTGCATGTCATCATTCTAGAAAGAGAGTGATAGAAGGGGGTGAGTTACAATTGGTCCCAGTACTTCTGCATGAAGTCCCTGGAGAACGTGTGCGAGGCACAGGACGAAGGGAAGAAGTTTTGTTATTCGTGGTTGCTTCTGTTAATTGCTTTAGTTGTATGGGAGATGTCAGAGGGAGAAATCCTCCCAGCGGTAGAAAAAAGTGTGTGTGAAGGGGCACGCTATGCCAATCTATGGGATTCGCTAGACCCGAAGAAAGTAAAGGAGAATAAGATATTATGGGTCTTATTCGAGGGAGATTTGGTGGCAGCTATACACTCGTGATTGAGTTGCCCCAACCGCCACTTAAACGTATAGAGCTATTGGAGACTTCCAGGTGACCATGCACCATGTGCAGATCTAGGCACGTGTGGACCTTGTATGGTACAAAATTCTATATCTGGTGACAGAGGCAGAAATTGACCAGGTCATTGCAACTTGGCCAGAAGCATGGAAGGTTGGGCTCATCCCCACCCAGCCTGTCACATTCTCAATGTCCAGCAAGTTGAGAACAATAGCTGAAAAGTAAAAAGAATCAGAGAATCAAGTGGAAAAGGAAAAGGAACCATAAGAAGAAGGTGTGGTGGATCTCGAAGGCACATATGGCCTAGACAGTGCAGAAGTCGAATCCCCAAGGGGAACTAAGCGTGGCGCTAAAACCCCCAAGGGCGCATGCAAGATGTAGAAAGGTTCAAAGGTCAGAGGCACATAGGAAATCACATTCACTAAGGATGTTTTTTATAAGATAGCATATGTGATTGCATCTTCCTCAAAGGATAGGTGGATTGTGCTTGAAGCCGAGTACAATGCTGTAGTTGAGTCATTGCAGACTGGATTGCAGGTGTTGCAGTTGAAGACATATAACATTCAAGCGAGTGTGAATCAAGAGAGGTTGATTAAAGTGAGCGAGAGCACCAGTATGATCCTCAACACCTCATATAGCAGGATCTGCACCTTCCCTAGAGCAAAAGTTACAATAGAACAACCTGCATTACGCGTGCACGTGAAAACCTACTTAGAAGTTGGAATTGATTTATCGATGCTGCCCAGTGGTAAGTTGCATGCCATACAAACTATCATTACACATGAATTGCAGTTCATGGAGTCACATGTGCACCAACAACTTACTAAAGCAGAGAAGAAGGATACGACAAAGACAAAAGAGCCTCTCCAGGCTCAGATAGCGCAACAGGCAGTGGTGGCACAATGCGTGGAACTGGAGAATCTGGTTGACCTACTTTGTGGTGATCTGCTTGAGATTTCCATCCTTGCTTCAGCCATGTTGCAAGCGAAATTGGAAGGTATTGTAGTATCTCTGAAGGCCTCTAGATCTGAAGTGCAGGCACTTAAGGCAGATTTTGAGCAACAGATCATGGAGTTGGAAGCCAAGATTCAACCCGAAACTACGCTAGAAGTGCGAGCACAACACACTTTCTTAGTTAAAGAAGCTTCAGCAAGTATTGCCGCAATAGTCTAAAAGGGTACATAACTTCTAGAAATAGCTATGGGCCTATGGAAATTTGTGCACACAGATCCCCTTATCAAAAATATTTCGCAAGAATTGCATACCAAGGAGCAGGCGGTTGACGACCTTTAAGAAGCACTGTCTACATTTGTACCTTCTTAGCGAATGGCCCGGTTGCAGACAAGCCAGATATTGTGCGATGAATTTGAAGATCTGAGGAGGAAGAACCACGTCATGATTGACCATATGAAGCCATGGGCAGATGAAGCGATGAATCTGTCACAAGATTTGGATGCTACTATGAAGAACCTAAACCAGATGTATCAGAGAATCATTCACAGGATAGGATGAAGTTATCACTGAATAGGACATATTTTGATAGAAGTTTATGTATCTTCTGAACTTTGAAACGAATGTTTAAGTGTCTATGTCTGAAAGGCTCCTTCTGGCTGTGTGTGTGGAGAGCTTAGTCCGACTGTGTTCAGACCCTGCTGGTTGTGTGTGCAGGTGAATATAAATAATTGTAAAGGTTTTTGCGACTGTTGATGAATAAAGAAATCTTTTGGATAATTCCGAGTACTAAATGCATCTTTGATATGTTTCTGTGATATTTTTTTCTTATGATTTATGTTATCTATGATTGGATTGGTTGCGGCATTGTTTACTATTTAATATGAATGTTAGATGCATAGATCTATTACTGTAAGACCTAAATATTACTTTATTAAGACCGTTGAAGGGATTTTGAAGCCATTATCTATGCGGGCACAGGGTAGCCTGTGTAAGTTGACCTATATTTTCCTAGTTAGGGTTCCTGGTGCGTAAGATAGCTTTCTATTATTATATATTTGTGGATACCAACATCATTTAATTCTCTCTCAGGGTGTGGATACTTGGTTGCAACACCCCCTCATACTACTTTGGATGAGACTTTGGCCTGTGCAAGTAGGTCACTGCCAAAAGGGTCAGTAGTAGTAGGGTTTTGTTGGTTACGTTTAACTCTGAACCTGGGTCAGGACCCCTCAAGACAACACATGCTCTCTAGGCTTTATCGTACATCTCATCTCGGGATGTATAAAAAATTAAAGAAATTTACAATTACCAACTAAACAAAAGTCTATTTTTGATACGGACCAATTTACAATTACAAAATAAAAAAAAATATGTTTTTGATATGGATCAATTTACAATTACGAACTAAACAAAAGTCTACTTTTGATGCGGACCTTTTTGCTTTTTTTAATCCATCAAAGTTAAGCTGAACCTATTGTGAACCTGTTATGGTCAATGTCAGTTTAATATCCATTCAATATTAACAAGACAAAATGTAATCAAAGTTCATGTGAAAGATGTAAGGAGAAGAAAAGTATAATTTTAAGGTTGATCTTGTAAATATTCTAAACAAATGACATAGATTGTGGATGAACGTGTCAAATATAACATAAGCTGGCAATTAAACAATTGGTTACAATGCCATCTCGTGATAGAAGAGTCGATACAAGCTGGGTTGGATTACATCCAACACTAAGAGGGGTATGAGGTTTGATATAGAGGTAACGATGATCATCTCACTAAGAGGGGTATGAGGTTTTGTATAGATGTGATGATGATGATCATGAGATGACGACTAGGTTCTTCATATACATGACACTAAATACATGTATAAACATAAGACAAACCCTAAATAGACATCAAGAAGAAGTCTATTAACCTAAGATAAAATATTTTTCATGAAACCCATGAAGAAAGTACAACCAATATACATTTTATTATGTTTGTCTTCTTCTTTAAATAAAATACATAATTACATAGTCAATATGAAGACCTACCTAGTTACACTTTTCAACACACCATCTTAACTAGTGAGGTATTCATATAGGTACATGGTAACTTTCAAACTGAATAATCTCATAAGAATAATTGGATTGGTAATCACATCTGTATAGCATCATATTAACCAGCATTGTCCTAGTGAAAGGCCTTGACTAACATCCCCATCTCTCAACGAGATAATGGGCTACAATGCTGGCGAGAGACATGACTAATAAACACCATAGTCATTGTCTCTCCAAGGTACATACCCCACCTAGGTGTTCCCAGAGTACGACCTTCTTGGACTATTCTTCTCTTGGGCAGCCAACCCTCAATGAATATTAGTCCACGACTACTCTTATCTTGAATTCCCTATCTCAATCTCAAAGAGTATCGAATGCAATATGATTCCCCCATCCTCCATTCTGTCTTCCAGGTGAAGACCAGAATGATGTGTTTATCCATTCTCTTCACATGGCCTTCACTAAGACTTACGACTGTTAGCCCTGGTCTAGTGCATAACACATGTAATAGAGAATCGCATATGTCACTCCCTCTCAAAACAGGAAGGACAGACTTCGATTTTCTTCCAAGTAAGAAACTTACTACCAGGCTCCCTCTCAATCAGGGTCCTTCAGCAACAATCCATCTACTTATGAAGAACTCCTCCTATCGATGTCATGGATTTCGATATTTAGGAATCTTCAACTTTTGGCTTCATAGGGCACAGATCACCCATCAATTTTAGTCACGGGTCATGTCCACTATCAGAAAGTGATTCATCAGTTCTTCTCATCTGGTTCTCGTTATGCCATGCTTCTTTCCTTATGAAATGCATCTATAAATAGACATGCAATCTATAAATATAATTTTCACATACATATATAAATAGACATGCATCTATAAATAGAATTTTCTCACGTATCTATAATAGTCATCCACCTAAAAATAGTCTGAGGCTCCATCCTAGTGTAGGTGCTTAATTTTCTTATGACATGCATCTATAAATAGACATGCAATCTATAAATATAATTTTCACATACATCTATAAATAGACATGCATCTATAAATAGAATTTGCTCAGGCATCTATAAATAGTCATCCACCTAAAAATAGTCCAAGGCTCCATCCTAGTGTAGGTGCTTAATTTTCACTAGGATCTACTTGTTGAATCTCAAAAATGATGTTTACAATGCTCAAAATCAAGAAATGGTTATTGAAGCAGCCAAGGAAGCTATATTTCCTCTGAAAAATGAGGGATTTTTTCCCCCACCAACAAATCAAATTAAAAATTTGGTTGTGATTTGACCTCATGGCAATGCCACAAAACCTATGATAGGAAACTATGTAGGTACATCTTTTGTTTTTCTTGATTTGAACTACAGTTGGTAACTCTATATTTATGAAGTTCTGAAAATTAAACTATTAAGGTTATGGTGTGGTATTCCTGTGTCGGATGTGAATTTTCTCACAAGTTACCAACCCAATTGGTTTGATCACTACACAGGAATGTTGTTTTCAATTTGGCACAAGCAACATTAATTGGACAAACTACAATTTCGTAGCAAGAATGGAAAATATCTAATCAATTTTGTCAAGAAGGTCCTAAAAAGGAGAAATGAGAGGCCTATACAAGTGTTCATATCAAAGAGACCAAGGATAAGCTAATATGGTCAAAAATTCCTGGTCTGGAGCTTTACACTATGAATCTAGGATTGAAGGCCATGTTTGTTCCAAACATATTTTTGGATATGCAATGGAAGAACTTTGCATTTACAGAATTGTGATGTGATTTTGGGTTGACTTAAATTTTGTCTCTCAAAGAGTTGTTATGTTTGGATTATGTGTAAAGGAAAAAAACCAACAATTTGGAGATCTCCATAATAAAAATTGTTCCATGATTTTTTTAGAATGTATTAATTCTTTTTATAATTAATAATAATAATCATAATAAAAAATTAAATTAAAATTAAATTATTTTTTTATTTATGTTAACATATAGTGTTATTATGATATATAATCAATTTTTACTAGTCATTCAATTTATATGATTATGCTAGCATATAATGTTATTGTGATATATAATCAATTTTTATGAATTATCAAATTTATGTGATTATGCTAGCATATAACATTATTATGATATATAAATTTAAAGCATATAAAAAATATATTTATTATTAAAAAAAATCATTATTATTGAGAAGATTTAAACTTTGCTGTACATTTAGTGACTATGGGATTTATACGTATAAAAAATTAAAGCAATTTACAATTACCAAATAAACAAAAGTCTGTTTTGGTTAGGATTTTTATGCTTGTTTTTATCCTTCAAGCTTAAAAGTTAAGCTGAACCTATTGTGAACCTGTTATGGTCGGTGTCAGTTTAATATCCATTAAAGATTAGCATGCCAAAATGTAATCAGACTTCCTGCGAAAGATGTAAGGAGAAGTATATTTTTAAGGTTGATCTTGTAAATATTCTAAACAAATGACGCAGATTGTGGATCAACGTGTCGAATATACAATGGGTTACATTGCCATCTCGTGATAGCAGAGTGAGTAGAAGTTTGGTTGGATTACATCCAACACTAAGAGGGGTATGAGGTTTGATACAGAGGTGATGATGATCATCTCACTAAGAGGGGTATGAGGTTTGGTATAGAGGTGATGATGATGATCATGAGATGAGAGGACCTCCCTTGAGGTATTCCGTCAAGGCCAACGCAACGAGGCCAAGCATGGCGAAACGCCCATTCAACATCTCTGCCCCAGAAGACCATATTTCCTGTGATTTGCTCTCTTTGGAGACTCCCTTGAACATGGGTATCACCGAGGCAACTGATAGCAGAATCGCACTTCCAAGAAACAGTGGAACTCCTCCGGTGGCGAGCTGAGAGAAGAGGTCCCTCCCACTAGCAATCTCCACCCCCACGGCCGAGACGAATCCGAGCATGGCAAGTCTCCCATTTATGGTCTCTGGCGCTGGCCCACTGAAGGCAAACACGTCCTTAAACTTTGTTCTCACCTGCATTATTATTTATTTGTGTCAATTCAATTCAATTTATTTCAGTGCAGTGCATGTTAATGCAAAAATTGGCGCTTGCTTAATCGCTTACCTTCTCAGGAGGGGTAGAAGGTGATTGCCTTCGCTCCTCGGGCTGTGGATCCACATGACACAAATTAAGTTATAAATACAATAACAAAAACATATAATTAAGTTATAAATACAATAACAAAAACATATAATTAAATTCGTGGATACGGAAACAGCAATAGAATTACTAACCCCTGCCATGCATTTTACTCGAAGCTGCCTGCTGGTTGTTGACCTCTCCGCTGGCTTCCGTTGCAGGAGCGTTGCTCCATTCATCGCCATCACGGATGCATTTACAGCCGCCATGATCGCAATATAATAATGAACACTATGTATGAGAACGAACCTATGAAATAACTATTGATCTAGGGGCATAACTAAGGGTGTGGATGCCATATGGCAAAATCTAGGGGCATTCATTGAACGGCAAAGGCTTCAGCCAAGTCGAGGTTTCTCTTCCTCGGACTATGTTTCCACGTGGGTGGATAAAATTTGAGACGTAGATCCTCCAACAACCGAACCGCACCGCTTTTGTGTAATTCGTCTCCAACATTTTAATCATCAAATAGTAAGAGGGCATCACCATCACTATCGGAGACGATAGCGATCATTCAAGCAGCATTAATAGGTGTAAATCACGTTATTAATAGTTTCCGTCCTAGAGTATCCTTTTCGGATAAGGGCTACGACTATCATATGCACAAGGGTGCAAAGGAACGCTGACGGTGTTAAATTTAGCGATTGTTTGGTGGGAGCATTAATTTTAAAAATCTTGACTTTAAAGAACCTTTACACTCTTAGCTCATAGAACTTCACAATACGAGTGAACTCCTAGTCGGTGGGTCTATTTTAGGATATCCTAAAAGACTAAAGAAGGTTTTGAATGTCTATATATAGAGTAAACTTTTGGTTGGCATGGGCCTAGAAATTTTCAAGAAATTTTATTGTGGGAGTTTTTAAATCATTCTTTTCATGGTAGAAATAGATCAACACCACTGAGCACAAATGGATTAGTACCACTAAAAACTTCGGGGCACCCAAAATCCTAAAGTTTGATAACTATAATTTGGATTTTCAAAACTTTAATTTACACTATATTTTCTCAAATTCATAATTGAATTTCTATGGTTTTGAAGGTAATAGTAGACTAAGTACTTTAAAAAAACATGAGGATTCTCCATATTTAATCTAGTGTATGAACTTAGTTTTTTCTTTTTTTTTTTTACTAATGTCTAAGTCAATTTGAAAAGATTGATTATTATATATTCTATTATAACAAAATTAGTATGTGGATAAGTAAATTAATAAAGAAATTAGGTTGAGGTGCATATGGGTATGTGGGAGACAAATGGGGTCTAGATATCCCTATGATACATAGTGTAAATAGGTATGTGGGGAATACATTGGGTTAAAGAAATTAGGTTGAGGTGCATATGGGTGTGTGGGAAACAAATGGGGTCTAGATATTCCTATGATACATAGTGTAAATAGGTATGTGGGGAATAAATTGGGTTAGTTATTTGGGATCTAGATATACCTATGATACATAGTGTAAATAGGTATGTGGGGAATAAATTGGGTTAGTTATCTAATAGAAAAGGACACGCGTGCGAGATTATTTGGCTAGAGTTGGGTTGATGTCTAGGTTATATATCTTTGTTCCAAACCTTAGCCTCTCGTGCAAGTGATAGACAAAGTATGGTGGTTTGGTGTTTAATTGATAGTGAATTTATCTTCAAAGGAGATAATAAAGGAATAATTTATTGTGATCAATCTTCCATTTGTTTGGATAAGTGGAAGGAATATTTCAAAAAACATGTTAAGGATAAGTATTGCACTAGGTGTCCTTATGTAATGGATATATTGAAGAAGATGTTGAAATTTTAGGAATGGAAAAGAGAGGCTTAAGCATTCATTTGGTTTTAGTGCAAGAAACACTTGGAGTTCAAAATATTGTTAAGGTGTTTGTTGTAGATGGTTGGAAAAATTATGACTCATTTCAAGCTATCTCTAGAAGTCATTTCATCTACTCCTCCTATTGGCTGAAGCTCATTTGAGGAACTAATATGGATTGTATCACTACATTATTTATAATCCATATCAATGTCTCCAAAGATGAAAAAATTGCAAGGAATAACAAAACTAGTATGTGAATAAGTTAATAAATAAATTAGATTGAGGTGCATATGGGTATGTGGAAAACAAATGGGGTTTCGATATCCCTATGACAGATATTGCAAATGGATATGTGAAGAAAAAATTGGGTTAGTTATCTAGTTTTCTCATCACTTGAATATTTTTTTAGATTGTGCAAAGTTTATTTAATACTAATTTAATATATTAACATTATTTTCCTTATTATTTCTTCACATCTTTTTTGCATATTAGGATGAAAATTGGGTTAGTGGGTTTAATTGGTTTGGATTTAGGATGAAAATTGCATTATTAGCTATCTTCTAGATTAAAATTTCTTTGATATGCATGGTGCATGTGTATTATCTCTTTTATATTTTTCACATTGTAGCTATTTCATAGATTTAACCAAAAAATAGTAACTAAAAGAATATGAGATCTATAGTAGATAAACATTCACAATAAATATTTGAGTACTTTCATCAGATCTATTGTGATGAACTATTCCAATGGAATATCCATGGTAATTTACAGATCATGAACCCTCCCTTTCAAGCATATCTTTGACCTTGAAGGGTCACAACGACATACACCAACTCTCAAAATTTGGAATTGAACAAAGTTATTGGTAAGTTCACTCTTATTGTCATATACGAGGAAGATAAGTTCTAGTACATTGTTGTAGATATATGTTTCCATGTCCTCTCAAAAGAATGAGACCATAGTTATTTCATAGCTTTTCTAAAAATAAAAATCACTTGTTGTTGGTAATGAATGCAGCTCCTATAAAAACCACTATTATGGGATAAAGTATTGTGCTAAAACAATGTGCCTTTTATACTAAAATGTATCTTGTTTCCATGCCATAACTTTTAGGTGGGTTGGGATATATATAAAGTTGTTTTATGAGTTACCATAAAGTACTTTTTCATTGTTATTTCCTATAGGATTCCTAGAGCCATACTAAGCTTGATAATGATAAGGAAAGAAGTGACCCATCCTCTTCAAATTGTCTAGATAAAGAATCAACAAAAAAATTCCCTTTACCATTCTTATATATGATCTCATTATCATACACCAACATATTATTGACCTATTTATATTTTTGTGGTGAATTCAACAATAATTCAAAAAAAATATTTATACTATTATGGCCAATCCTGGTATGAAAAAAAACCTTATGAGATATGGTCACCAATTTTCCATTGCATGAAGGATGACCATTATTTCTTCCTCATATGTGGATTTTTCCAAATTGCAATAAAAAAATGGATTATTTGTGAATACCATGTAGAAATTATACAACATGCACATATATCTCGGATTCACCCGATCTAACAATGTACTAAAGTTAAATATTGAATAAATCCTCAGTTGCATGTGAGATCACTGATTGTGAATTAATAAATATTTAATTCACTAGATCTCTCACTTGTGTTTCTTTAGTTACAACTAACACATCTGAGTTTAACTCACTTAACTGAGTTAAACTTATTACAACTTGCATTAACTAATGCACCACTATACTTCGAAATCTGTTACAACTAGAATTACTCTGCATGCCTAGCCAACTACCTCTAACTCAAAATCTACTAGATAACTGAATTTATCACTTTCAGTTAATTGTTTCAAGTCAAAATTCACAATAGATTATAGTTTAATGTCCATCTTAATTAAGGGATAACCAAAATAGACATCCACCCAAAAATAGCACTGTGGGCCCCACCCTAGTCTGGGTACTTAATGCAACTAGGCGTGGGTGCTGAAATTTTTTTGTTGAATCTCAACAATCCCTAGCAACAAGAAAGAGATATCCTTCACCTCGATCCTGTGTCTATGGTCTTCGAATTTTCTCCTGGTGAGTGCCTTCGTCAGAATATCTGCATCCATATATTATGTGGGAATGTTCTGAAGCAACATTATCCTTCTCTGCACACAATCTCTCAGATGATGGTACTGGATATCTATATGCTTGGACCTATCATGAAACATAGGATTAATCAAGAGTTTAATGAAACTCTAATTATCACAATGAATCACCGTTGGATCCATCTCAGAACCAAAAAAATCAACCAAGATCTTCCTTATCCGAATAGCCTCACATGCAGCTTGACTTGCTGCCATGTATTCTTCTTCTGTTGAACTAAGTGCCACAGATCGTTGTTTCCTGTTGTACTAGGAAACTGTTGTCGATCCAATGCTAAAGATCCCTCCTGATGTGCTCTTTTTGTCCGATGGATTTTCCGCCCAATCTACATCTGTGCAGCCTTGAAGCTTCACTCCCTCTGTCTGCCTGTACCATAGACCATAATCTGATGTGCCCCTTCGGTATCTTAGGACATGCTTCCCCACCTTCCAAGAGAGCTTGGTAGGCCTGGCCATCGCTTGACTCAGCTGCTTAACTGCGTTGCAAATTTCCGGTCTCATGTTCACCAAATACATTAGTGAACCCACTAATTGTCAGTAGACAGTAGCATCCACTACCTCTCCAGAAGTAGCATCCTCTTTCCTCCAATTTCCTGGAAGAGGATTATCCATGGGTTTTCATCTCTCCATGTTAAACTTATCTAGTATCTCCTTTGCATACTTGCCTTCAGACACAAAAATTTCACCATCCCACTGCCATATTTCCAATCCAAGGAAATAATGAGGGAGTCTCATGTCCTTGCATGAGTGTATCAGCTGCTCATAACCATTCAAAATTAGATCATCAAAATAAATAACAATGATCAATAGCTTACCCTCAACCACAATCTGGTACAGGTTAGCATCTGATTCACTTTTCGTGAAGCCTAGTCCAGTGAAATAGTTGTCTATTCAAGTGTACCAAGCATGAGGTGCTTGATTCAGCCCATACAGTGTTGTTTTGAGTCGGCACTCATGTGAATCACTGTTGAAGATTTTAAAACCTTCATGATTCTCTATTTACAACTCTTCCTCAATGATCCCATCGAGAAACGTAGTTTTCACATCCATCTAATGAATGCACCAGCCCATCTACGCTGAGAGTGCAAGGATGGATCTTATAGAAGAGTACCTCACAATAGGTGCAAAATTTTCATCATGATCTATCCCCTCGATATATGGGAATCCCCGGGCCACAAATCTGGCCTTGTATTTCTCCACAATCCCATCAACATCTTGCTTTACCTTGTAGATCCATCTCAATCCAACCACTGATTTGTTGACCGGTCTTGGGACTATCTACCATGCACTGTTCTTGAAAATAGAGTCATACTCCTCCACCATTTCCTCAAACCAAGTTGGATGTTGCATTGATTCCTGAAAGGAATATGGTTCAGTCACAATACATTTTCTCATAATATCCATGTATCTAGTAAATCGGTCAAGAGACTGTCTCTATCTGCGCTGTGAAGTAGGGGCTGCTACATTCTCTGCAACATCAAGTCTCAATCTATCAACTTCCATGGTGCACCTTCTACCATTTCTGATGGATGGCTCTGCATGAATGTTTTCCTCCACTCCATGAATATCCCCATGTGGGTAATCCACATCTTGAGCCTCATCCTTAAGAACCACCAGTTCCTCCTCTACATGCAAGTCCAGCTCCCTCTCAAGGGAGAACCACATGGCTTTCTCCTCATCAAATTTTATATCTCGTCACACAACTTTCATTCTGGTGTTTGGAAAATACACACGATAATTATGGGGTGTTTCAGTGTACCCCACAAAAATCCCAACCTTAGTTTTTGGTTCGAGCTTCTTCCTGGCATTCTTGGTCACATACACATAAACTGATGAGCCAAAAATATTAAATTCTGAAACATCATGTTTCTTACTAGTGAAAACCTCTTCACGTGTACTCATGCCAAGTACTCTATGAGGACAACGGTTCTGCACATGAACCGATGTGTTGCATGATTCCACCCATAGATGCATTGTTAGGCCTTGATCATGAAATATCGCTCGTGTTACACCCACAATAGTTATGTTCTTCCTCTCCTCGACCCCATTCTGCTGTGGGTTATGAGGCGCTATGAGTTCTCTTCGAATTCCTTCTTTGATGTAGAAGTTCTTGAATTCATTAGATATGTATTTTCCACCATTATCACTCCTAAGAGCCTTCACTTACTTCCCCGAATCTTTCTCCACCAGTGCCTTAAACTCACAGAACTTAGAGAATTTTTTATCTTTCTTATGCATGAAGAAGATCCAACACTTATGAGAAAATTCGTCAACAAATATTACATAGTACTTATTTTTTTCTATCGAAGCAAGAGAGAAAGGACCACACACGTTAGTGTGAAATCTCTCAAGGATCCTCGAAGCTCGGTTTTCCTTCTCATGAAAGGTGGCCTTTACATGTTTTCCCATAGTACATTCCTTGCATGTGTCTTGTTGGGGTTCCCATGTTTTGGCCAGATTGGCAAGACCAAAATATGAGACAACATCAAACCACTTTCAGACCTCAGGATCTATCCCTCCTGGGTCCAGAGAGGGATCTCTCTATATGAGTAAAGGTTTTATATCTTTGAGGCTCAAGTTTAAGATGTTAGGCTAGTTATAGGCACAAGGTTTGTTTGTTTGATTTTTGGTTTGGTTGCTGGTTATCAGGAAAGAAGGGTTCAGTGTAAGACAAGGATGAGAAAAGAGGGATAAGGCAAAGGTGAAGTGTTCCAGGAAGCATTCAAGACCATTGGGCAATGGATTCATGAAAGGATTTTCTTGCTAATCAATAGGCAGGCTTTCAATTGGGCTAGTCATCTAAAACGTTGGATCTTAAAGATGATTGTGTGATATGGAAAGGTAGGAGAGGATGAGATAACACAGATTCAGGGCACAAAGTTAAAGACCAGTTGGTCGCACAAGGATCCTATTGGACAGGGCTAACTCTAATCCCTAGTGTTCCCAAATATTCCAACTAAATCCATAACAAGAAACATCTAAGAACAGATACATTTAATTCATACATCAGAGAGCAGGCAATATCATCCACTACACTGGTTAAATTAACTGAAATCGATTCTTAGATAACACATTTAGAAGAAAAACATCAATGGCAAGGAGAGCAGAAACATAGGGTACCTAACAAGGGTAAATCTTATGCCAATATTTTGATGCAAGCCAGTAGAAACGAAATGAAATGAATATAAACACTGAGATAGGAAAACATCACCGCTGCTTTAGATCAGGATCCAAAGAAATGTGCTTGTCATATTAAACATCAATACCAGTCAAGTACAACATTGCCAATAGCTGAATACTCAGTCTGAAATCATATTCCTCAACCTATCTAACACTTTACACAGAGACTGTGTCTCAAAAGAAACTGCTTGCAATTCTCTGATAATTGATCAACAACCTTTACGATGATTTTCTTCATGAATTTATAGCTCTAGTGGAGCAGAGAAGGTAGGTGAAAAACTAAATGTAGCATTAACACTCAGGAAAGGCAGAAGGCCAAAGCCCACTCTGCATAAATTCTGTGCATTTATCTCTGGCACTCTTTTGGGCGGACGAATGATCTTTGTCAGGTTTCGATTGACTCCAGGTATGTCTCTGATGTACTTTGGCTGCAGAGCTCTGTAGTACTTCTAGTGATCTGAACAAACACAAATCAATGATTCAAGTCTGCCATGCTATGTAACTAGTGCTACTGATATCGTAGGACTGTTGTCAGGGTGGGAAATCCTTTAGGAACACGATATAGAATAAAAGATGTATGGGCATTCTGTCCTTTACAGGGAAAACATTCTGCTGGTGTACAAACCGTGATATACATGAATTTTTGTATGTTGTACACTCCGTGTGATTCATGACATATATGATCTGGTGCTTTGCCTTTAAATCCTGGTATTAAGGCTCAAAGCTCTTCGTTGAACTGGTTTATCACTAGCTGGTATTTCTCTGCCGCTTCATAAATGTCTTGATTTGCGAAATCTGGGCTTTAATGGCGCTGGATATGTTTCTTGTGGAGATTGAACTGTCCTGGGATAATATTTATTGAGCCCGCTACCTTTCCGAGTATTTCCACTGTAGTACCAGCTTCCAAATTCAACCTTCCCTGTGCAGCATGCCATTACAATAGTACAATTGGACCATGGCGGTTTCATGCCTTTCCAAAACCCTGCAAAACATAAAACTTGTTAAGAAAACAATGGGGGTAGTGGATGCAGTGCAGATGATGAAAATGATCGTGTAGCTAGCGAAATGGCAGAAAAATGTAGAGGAATGATGGAGGGAAGCCCTGGTGGAGGTCGACGGAGCGCAGAGGAAATTTAAATGAAAAAACCTTAACAAACTCGACTTTGAACAATTATATGCAATGGAATAGGTGGATGTACGGTGGATACACGTGGGAGTGACGTGGCGGGATTGGGCGATGGTGGAAAAGTCAACAGCGGGGAAAACAAATCTCTACCGTCAGATCTCAAAGGAGATTGACGATTGAAAATGCAGCGGAGGGCGACGAACGGTGGGCCAGGAGTACTGTGATCTTGGAATAAACCCCGCGCGACTCTATTGAGCGATGGCCATTGGATGGGCGATGACAGATCTGACGGCTCACAACGATATCGCTACGCATCCGCAGACGAATGATAACGTGCGACGAGGCAGCGGTTTTGGAACAGTGTCGGAGCCACATGTCGAATGCTGGGTGGAATCGCTGGGCAATGGGAAAATACCTCCTACCGCCCAAAGGCGGTGTGATAGATACCACCGGGTTTGTGAACAGCGTTTGCGGCGGGGACCACCGGGATAGATATACTGCAGACCGTTGATCTGCATTTAATAGACGACAACATGATCGGGGCGATGAACGGGGTAGACCACGGGCACTGCAGATTTAACACGGACCATCCGATCTCCGAAGATCAGCATTTGATGTTGCCCCCGATATCATATGTGATAAGCGCCTTCCTCCTGGGTGCCTAATCATGGCGCTGGGTCATGTAGAGGGAAACGGCTGAGGGGCTAAGCCGAAGGGGCTAGGACCCATATTATGGAGAAAACAATATTTTTGGCTCGTTTTGAATGAAAACAATTTGAATGAAGGAAAAAGGGTGTCTGGCTAAACCAAGGGGTGAATGTGTGGTTCAAAGGGGGCGGGAATAACTTAGAAGATTTAGGGGAAATTTGGGGGTAAGGTAGGGGAACTTTGACAAAAGGAAAAAGGATGAAACGAAGAATTCTGCAGGGGGTAAATGAAGGCTTTAAGGAACACAATTTATCACAATTAGAGAGGCTTCTTGTATGGGTACAGCAGTGGGATTTTTATCAAGGGAAAAGACACAGGAGACTTCAAGGATGATGTGTCTTCAGAGGAGATGCATTCCTTGAAGGCTCAAAAAACAATTTAGCCCCCTACTTTGCTTCGTCAAAAATTTATAAGGGGGCTAACAGTGGCTCCACATGGGGATGGATTCTTCTTGAAGGAGTCAAGAATTCAGAGAATAGATCTTTGGAGTAGGCCAGTTGCCTACTGCTTGGCTCATCCCTTTCTTTCTTTATATCAGCTGCCACAATATGAAAACATTACATCAGCAGAAACACTTTTCCCAACAAACTACCTACCCACACTACAATCCTAGCATTTTTTCTTCTGGGGTGCATTTGAACTAGCAGACCCTTTACATCATTTATTTTTATAACAGAAAATAAACCTATTCTTAATCTACCCTTATTGCTCCATGAGACTAGATTAGACTGTTAGTCTCATATGTTTCTCTACCTAATCTAATATCTGCTGGGATTAAACTGTCCAGCAGATTTCTTCTCTACATTCTACGACAGAAATTGAAAAAAAGTCAAGCCAGGATTAGATTGTCTGACTTGCTGTGGGTCCAAGGCATAAAGACAGTTGCACATGGACAAAATTTGCAGAAAACTGAAACAAAACTTTGAAGGCTTGAACTCTGAAGCTTGTAGTATCCTTCTTCTCTTTGTGACTCAAGTTTTGAGCATGTTAGAGTCACTTCCCCTTTTTTATTTATTTCAGCTCTGGTTTTAGGCTTGTTAGAGCTGATTCTTCTTTCTTCCTTGCTGGTCCAGATTTTGGGCATGTTAGGACCAGCTGTTTCACTTTCTTTGGCTCAGGTTTTGAGCTTATTAGAGCCAATTTTTTGCGCATCAGAGGTTCATGTTTTAAGCATGTCTGAACCTCGGTCTCTTTTTCCTCTATTTTTTGGAACATTTTCTCCTTTTTCTTGAAAATAAAAATAAATAAATAAAAACTGCAATGGTATGTACAATGGAAATGGAAACTAGAAATTGGAAATCAGTAGAAGTAGTGTTTGAGCATCCTACCATTGACATGACCCCCAAATAGCTCTATACCCTCTAATTCCTGTAGGAAAAAAACATTCGGACCAACAGTGGCCTGGATGATGTATGGACCTTGACACAAGCTATCAAACTTGCCGTGCTTTCCTTTGTCCTCTCGCCTTGAGTCCCACTTCAGAACTTTATCCCCAATTTTGAAACCAGCAGCTTTGGTCCTTTTGTCAAACAATTTCTTTATATTTTCCTGAAATTTCACTACTCTGTCATAGACCTGTTCCCTCGTTTGCTAGAGATGAATTGTTTGGTTTATTCTTCTCACCATACTATCTTCTTTTGTTTGAATCTCTTGGACCAGATTAATCATTGGTAACCCAAGGCTGGTTGGAAACACCGCTTCCGTTCCATAGACAAGCTGATAAGGTGACATGCCAATAGATTTATTTGTTGTTAGCCTGTCAGCCCACAAAGCATGTACTAGCTTGTTATGCCATGAATTTTTGTTCTCTTCCAACAGCTTTTTGATGATGATCGCCAGGCTCTTGTTTGATGATTTAGCTAATCCATTACCTTGAGGGTAATAAGCAGTTGAATGACCAAGCGCTATTTGATACCTGTGACAAAAATCAACCATTTTCTTGGATCCGAAAGCAGCAACATTATCAGTGATTATTTTCCTTAGGTAGCCAAACCGAGAGAGGATGTGACCTTTTAGGAAACTAATGATGACTGAATATGTGGAATTCATAGCAGGTATGGCCTCTATCCATTTATTGAAGTAGTCTGTGGCTGTTAGGATCCATTTGTGTTGTGCAAAAGAAGCAGGGTGAATCTCCCCTATGAGATCTAGGCCCCATTGTAGAAAGGGACCTTCAACAGTGATGGGTTGTAGAGGTAAGGGGAGGAGTTTTCTTTTGCCTTCAAAAATCTGGCATTTGTGGTAGGCAATGATCATTTTATGGACATATTTGAATAGTGTAGGCTAATAGTAACCAGCTCTGAGTATTTTTTTTTGCGGTGGCTTTCCAGCTCAGATGGCCTCCACACTCTCCTGCATGGAATTCTTGTTTAATCCTTTCTGCCTTGTTTTCAGGAAAAAATTTAAGTAATAGGCCGTTTGGATTCTTCCAGTATAAGCAGTTATTCATTATGCAATAGCTCCTGGCTTTCAGCTTTAGGAATCTGGCCTTGGTCTTTGATAGTTCAGGAGGGGCATTGAGGTGTGTAAGCACATACAAAATGTCAGAATACCAAGGAGAGCTCTGAAACTTTTCCTCAACAGTGGGATCAGGCAATTCTTGTTGCTCATCCAAGGTATTTACCATGTTAATGTCTAGGGCTTGTAGATTTGATTCAGCCATTAATTGAGCTAGGCCTTGACCTTTAATCAGTTTGGTGGGTTTTATCTCAAGGTCATATTCTAAGATCACAGCAATTCATTTGCCCCTTTTCCCATCTGGGTCCTGGGACAAAATGTCTTTAACCACTATATTTGGCACATAGGCTATGGTGTGGGAATGCAGTATGTACACCCTAAAGTCTTTCAAGGCCTTAATCAGAGCATAGGCTTGTTTCTCCATTATATTGTATTTCAAGGGTGCATCTCTGAGCGCTTTGCTAAAGAAAGAAATGGGCTATTCCATTCCCTTTGAATTTTTCTGCAGTAGAACTGCAGCAATCGTATGCTTGGAGGAAAATGAAAAGATCAGGAAATCTTTTGAGAAATCTGGGCTGATTAGGACAGGAGCCTGGGTGAGTGCAAGTTTATTAAGGGTATGGTGTGCTATCCCTGTGTGGGATGTGAATTTTCTCACAAGTGACCAACCCAATTGGTTTTACCACTACATAGGAATGTTTTTTTCAATTTCACGCAAGAAACATGAGTTGGGAAAACTACTACTTCATAGCAAGAATGGAAAATATCTAATCAATTTCATTAAGAAGGTCCTAAAAAGGAGCAATGAGTGGCCCATACAACATTATTAAAGGTCAAACGTGTTCATATCAAAGAGACCAAGGATAAGATAATATGGTGAAAAAAATACTGGTCTAGAGCTTTACACTATGAATTTGGGATACAAGGCCATGTTTGTTCCAAAAAGATTTTTGGATATGCAATGGAAGGGGAAACCACTATGGAAGATCAAATATCCTCTAAAATCTTGGAGATTTATGTGGTTGACTCTCGGAGACAAAGCACTCACTCGAGGTATCCTTCAAAGAAGGAACAAACATTGTGTGGGTAGACTTCCCTTGTGCAAAGAATCTCTTGAAACTATTTCTCACCTTCCAATTACTTTCTCTTATGCAAGGTCGATGTGCACTGAAATGGGATTTCTCCCTGGAACAAAGGATAGGTAGCAAGGGTTTTTTGCAGAGGGCTGTTTCACAAAATGGAAAAAGAATATGCTCTAAAGGACTTTAAAGCCCTTCCAATAATAGGAGCCTTAAGGCATATGGTTGGCCGAGAATGCTGCAATTTTTGAAGAGACTCGTGTCTCATTTTCAACATGCATTTCAAGAAAAATATATTTTCTATTTCCTCAAAAATATATCCAATATCTCTTCGCAAAGGATTTTATCATACAATTCCATTTCCAAAATTTATATTTGGGGTTTCTTTGATGGAGCCAGCCAAGGCACCCTCACTTGATGTGGGGTAGGTGACCTTCTATTTTTTAATGCTTCCATTATATAAATATCAAAGCAGATTTGAGAGGGGGTTCAAATAACTTCAAGAAACTATTAGCTATGAAAATTTGTCTAAAAATTGTTGCAAGCAAGGAGTTTCAAACTTTCATGTGTATGGGGATAATCAAGTGGTAATCAATTATAAAATGAATCTATAAAATGGATAAATTGGTAGTTAGTCCTATATATGATGAAGTAAAAAAGTTATGGTTTCTGTGTTTAGTCAAATTTCCTTATCGATGTCTACCAAAAAAAATAATTGTGAATTAGAATCTTTATCAAAAGAATGAATCTAGTTGGCAGTTGGTTCATGCATATGAAAGGAATCAAAGGATGGGGCAGTGGTATCCAAATCTAGCCTTCCTTTTCTGTGATTAGGGGGCAGTTCTCAAATGCAAGTTTTCAACTTCTTGTCATATTTGTTAAGGGTTATCTTGTTGTTTTTGTAGGATTCCATGCCTACAAAGGCCATGTTTGACCCTTCTTTGGTTATATTGAGAGAAGAAATTTGCATTTAGAGAATTATAATGTAATTTTGGGTTGAATTAAATTTTGTATCTCAAAGAGTTGTTATGTTTGGATTATGTGTGAGGGAAAAAAACCCTCAACTTTTAGATCGATTCAATGGGAAATAAGGGATTAGTATTTGTTTTATGTTGTTTTCAGATGCATCTTGTAGATATATCATTCAACGTCAATGGTGTCTCCAAAATGCATCTATTCATATTAAATAGAATGTACAACTATTTTCCAATGTGATTAGAAGAAAGTTAAAAAAAATAAAATGACAATACCCATACAGAAGGTATGAATTGTCCCACGAGAAATGTGAAGTGTTACTTTTGTACATGAGTTTTTTTTTAATTCTAGAGGCCATAAAGAGTTTCTTTGTTGATTTATTTTTGGTTCACAGATGTATTTTTTTGTTCAGAAATATATTGATGATGAGGATCACAATATAGGTAATGATTTTGATGACATGTAGGTATGTGTTGTGGCATGATTTTTTTGAGGCAATCTAGTTCCTCTTTCTTGATGTATTTTTGGTTTAGAGATGTATTTCTTGGTCACCAATTTTTTTTTTCAAGTTGTTTTCTAGTTCTGGATCTATTCCTAATTTGGTAAGTTGACTCGTTAAGTGACTAGTTGAAGATGAAAGTGAATTGATGCAAATGTTATTAGAGAAAGAGTGCTAAGGAGGATGCTTCAAGAAAGCAAGTGAAGAGGGTTAACCATGTGCTAATAAGCTGAAAATGAGTGTAGTCAACAAGTCACATATGAAATGAGTTATGGTTTTTTGGGTATGTATTACTTATGAGCCATTGTACTGGCCCTATTTACAAATTATGAATCTCCATGATAGTGAGGAAAATATTGATAATAAATTTTGTTCCATGATTTTTTAGAATGTATTAATTATTTTAATAATTGATTATAATAATGATAATAAAAAAAAAAAATTATAATTATAATCTAATTAAATTTTTTTATTTTTTATTTTATTAAAGTGAGATATATCATAAAGTAAATATTTTAACGGTTATTAGAAATTGCTCCTATCAATTTTCACTTGTCATCTAATTTATATGGTTATGCTAGCATATAATGTTGTTATGATATATAAATTTAAAGCATATGGAGGATATATTTATTATTAAAAAAAAGCATTATTATTGAGAAGATTTAAACTTTACTTTACATTTAGTGAGTATGGGATTTATACGTATAAAAAATTAAAGAAATTTACAATTACCAACTAAACAAAGGTCTATTTTTGATACAGACCAATTTACAATTACAAACTAAAAAAAAATATGTTTTTGATACGGATCAATTTACAATTACGAACTAAACAAAAGTCTGTTTTTGATGCGGACCTTTTTGCTTTTTTTTATCCTTCAAAGTTAAGCTGAACCTATTTTCGGTGTCATTTTAATATCCATTCAAGATTAACATGACAAAATGTAATCAAAGTTCATGTGAAAGATGTAAGGAGAAGAGAATTATAATGTTAAGGTTGATCTTGTAAATATTCTAAACAAATGACATAGATTGTGGATGAACGTGTCAAATATAACATAAACTGGCAATTAAACAATTGGTTACAATGCCATCTCATGAGAGAAGAGTCGATACAAGCTGGGTTGGATTACATCCAACACTAAGAGGGGTATGAGGTTTGATATAGAGGTAATGATGATCATCTCACTAAGAGGGGTATGAGGTTTTGTATAGAGGTGATGATGATGATCATGAGATGACGACTAGGTTCTTCATATACATGACACTGAATACATGTATAAATATAAGACAAACGCTAAATAGACATCAAGAAGAAGTCTATTAACCTAAGATAAAATATTTCTCAACCCATGAAGAAAGTACAACCAATATACATTTTATTATGTTTGTCTTCTTCTTTATATAAAATACATAATTACATAGTCAATATGAAGACCTACCTAGTTACACTTTTCAACACACCCTCTTAACTAGTGAGGTATTCATATATAGGTACATGGTAACTTTCAAACTGAAGAATATCATAAGAAGAATTGGATTGGTAATCGCATCTGTATAGCATCATATTAACCAGCATTGTCCTAGTGAAAGGCCTTGACAAACATCCCCATCTCTCAACGAGATAATGGACTACAATGCTGGGGAGACACATGACTAATAGACACCATAGTCATTGTCTCTCCAAGGTACATACCCCACCTAGGTGTTCCCAGAGTACGACCTTCTTGGACTATTCTTCTCTTGGGTAGGCAACCCTCAATGAATATTAGTCCACGACTACTCTTATTTTGAATTCCCTATCTCATTCTCAAAGAGTATCGAATGCAAGATGATTCCCCCATCCTCCATTCTATCTTCTAGGTGAAGACGAGAATGATGTGTTTATCCATTCTCTTCACATGGCCTTCACTAAGACTTACGACTGTTAGCCCTGGTCTAGTGCATGACACATGTAATAGAGAATCGCATATGTCACTCCCTCTCAAAACAGGAAGGACAAACTTCAAGTTTCTTCCAAGTAAGAAACTTACTACCAGGCTCCCTCTCAATCAGGGTCCTTCAGCAACAATCCATCTACTCATGAAGAACTCCTCCCGTCCATGTCATGGATTTCGATATTTAGGAATCTTCAACTTTTGGCTTCAGAGGGCACAGATCACCCATCACTTTTAGTCACGGGTCATGTCCACTATCAAAAAGTGATTCATCACTTCTTCTCATCTGGTTCTCGTTATGCCATGCTTCTTTCCTTATGACATGCATCTATAAATAGACATGCAATCTATAAATATAATTTTCACATACATCTATAAATAGACATGCATCTATAAATAGAATTTTCTCACGCATCTATAAATAGTCATCCACCTAAAAATAGTCAGAGGCTCCATCCTAGTGTAGGTTCTTAATTTTCATTAGGATCTTCTTGTTGAATCTCAACAATGATGTTTACAATGCTCAAAATCAAGAAATGGTTATTGAAGCAGCCAAGGAAGCTATATTTCCTCTGAAAACTGAGGGATTTTTTCCCCTACCAACAAATCAAATTAAAAATTTGGTTGTGATTTGACCTCATGTCAATGCCACGAAACCTATGATAGGAAACTATGTAGGTACATTTTTTGTTCTTCTTGATTTGAACTACAGTTGGTAACTCTATATTTATGAAGTTATGAAAATTAATCTATTAAGGTTATGGTGTGGTATTCCTGTGTCGGATGTGAATTTTCTCACAAGTTACCAACCCAATTGGTTTGACCACTACACAGGAATGTTGTTTTCAATTTGGCACAAGCAACATTAATTGGACAAACTACAATTTCGTAGCAAGAATGGAAAATATCTAATAAATTTCGTCAAGAAGGTCCTAAAAAGGAGAAATGAGAGGCCTATACACGTGTTCATATCAAAGAGACCAAGGATAAGCTAATACGGTAAAAAATTCCTAGTCTGGAGCTTTACACTATGAATCTAGGATTCAAGGCCATGTTTGTTCCAAACATATTTTTGGATATGCAATGGAAGAACTTTGCATTTACAGAATTGTGATGTGATTTTGGGTTGACTTAAATTTTGTCTCTCAAAGAGTTGTTATGTTTGGATTATGTGTAAAGGAAAAAAACCAACAATTTGGAGATCTCCATAATAAAATTTGTTCCATAATTTTTTTAGAATGTATTAATTCTTTTTATAATTAATAATAATAATCATAATAAAAAATTAAATTAAAATTAAAATTAAATTATTTTTTTATTTATGCTAACATATAATGTTATTATGATATATAATCAATTTTTACTAGTCATTCAATTTATATGATTATGTTAGCATATAATGTTATTGTGATATATAATCAATTTTTATGAATTATCAAATTTATATGATTACGCTAGCATATAACATTATTATGATATATAAATTTAAAGCATATGAAAGATATATTTATTATTAAAAAAAAAATCATTATTATTGAGAAGATTTAAACTTTGCTGTACATTTAGTGACTATGGGATTTATACGTATAAAAAATTAAAGCAATTTACAATTACCAAATAAACAAAAGTCTGTTTTTGTTACGGATCTTTATGCTTGTTTTTATCCCTCAAAGTTAAGCTGAACCTATTGTGAACCTGTTATGGTCGGTGTTAGTTTAATATGCATTGAAGATTAGCATGCCAAAATGTAATCAGAGTTCCTTCCGAAAGATGTAAGGAGAAGTATATTTTTAAGGTTGATCTTGTAAATATTCTAACAAATGACATAGATTGTGGATGAACGTGTCAAATATAACATAAACTGCCAAGTAAACAATTGGTTACAATGTCACCTCGTGATAGCAGAGTCGATACAAGCTGGGTTGGATTACATCCAACACTAAGAGGGGCATGAGGTTTGATATAGAGGTGATGATGATCATCTCACTAAGAGGGGTATGAGGTTTAGTATAGAGCTGATGATGATGATCATGAGATGAGAGGACCTCCCTTGAGGTATTCCGTCAAGGCCAACGCAACCAGGCCAAGCATGGCAAAACGCCCATTCAACATCTCTGCCCCAGAAGACATTATTTCCTGTGATTTGCTCTCTTTGGAAACTCCCTTGAACATTGGTATCACCGAGGCAACTGATATCAGAATCGCACTTCCAAGAAACAGTGGAACTCCTCCGGTGGCGAGCTGAGAGAATAGGTCCCTCCCACTAGCAATCTCCACCCCCACGGCCGAGACGAATCCGAGCATGGCAAGTCTCCCATTTATGGTCTCTGGCGCTGGCCCACTGAAGGCAAACACGTCCTTAAACATTGTGCTCACCTGCATTATTATTTATTTGTGTCAATTCAATTCGATTTATTTCAGTGCAGTGCATGTTAATGCAAAAATTGGCGCTTGCTTAATCGCTTACCTTCTCAGGAGGGGTAGAAGGTGATTGCCTTGACTCCTTGGGCTGTGGATCCACATGACACAAATTAAGTTATAAATACAATAACAAAAACATATAATTAAATTCGTTAAGTTATAAATACAATAACAAAAACACATAATTAAGTTATAAATACAATAACAAAAACATATAATTAAATTCGTGGATACTGAAACAGCAATAGAATTACTAACCCCTGCCATGCATTTTACTCGAAGCTGCCTGCTGGTTGTTGACCTTTCCGCTGGCTTCCGTTGCAGGAGCGTTGCTCCATTCATCGCCATCACTGATGCATTTACAGCCGCCATGATCGCAATATAATAATGAACACTATGTATGAGAACGAACCTAATTTATTTTATATGGACTTTGATGAGAACAAGTACAAGATAATGAACAACAGATGAAATAACTATTGATCTGTACTGGGAATCTATGGCTGGTTGTTGTGATATATATATAAGGGTGTGGATGCCATATGGCAAAATCTAGGGGCATTCATTGAACGGCAAAGGCTTCAGCCAAGTCGAGGTTTCCCTTCCTCGGACTATGTTTCCACGTGGGTGGATAAAATTTGAGACGTAGATCCTCCAACAACCGAACCGCACCGCTTTTGTATAATTCGTCTCCAACCTTTTAATCATCAAATAGTAAGAGGGCATCACCATCACTATCGGAGACGATAGCGATCATTCAAGCAGCATTACGTTTCAACGTCGTGATGGAACTTATGAGTTGGTGTAAATCACGTTATTAATACTTTCCGTCCTAGAGTATCCTTTTCGGATAAGGGCTACGACTATCATATGCACAAGGGTATCCTTTTCGGATAAGGGCTACGACTATCATATGCACAAGGGTGCAAAGGAACGCTGACGGCGTTAAATTTAGGGATTGTTTGCCGGGAGCATTAATTTTAAAAATCTTGACTTCAGAACCTTTACATTCTTAGCTCATAGAACTTCACAATACGAGTGAACTCGTAGTCGGTGGGTCTATTTTAGGATATCCTAAAAGATTAAAGAAGGTTTTGAATGTCTATATAGAGTAAACTTTTGGTTGGCATGGGCCTAGAAATTTTCAAGAAATTTTATTGTGGGAGTTTTTAAATCATTTTTTTCATGGTAGAAATTGATCAACACCACTAAGCACAAATGGATCAGTACCACTAAAAATTTCAAGGCACCCAAAATCCTAAACTTTGATAACTATAATTTGGATTTTCAAAACTTTAATTTACACTATATTTTCTCAAAATCATAATTGAATTTCTATGGTTTTGAAGGTAATAGTAGACTAAGTACTTTAAAAAAACATGAGGATTCTCCATATTTAATCTAGTGTATGAACTTAGTTTTTTTTATTTTTTATTTTACTAATGTCTAAGTCAATTTGAAAAGATTGATTATTATATATTCTATTATAACAAAACTAGTATGTGGATAAGTAAATTAATAAAGAAATTAGGTTGAGGTACATATGGGTATGTGGGCGACAAATGGGGTCTAGATATCCCTATGATACATAGTGTAAATAAGTATGTGGGGAATACATTGGGTTAAAGAAATTAGGTTGAGGTGCATATGGGTATGTGGGAAACAAATGGGGTCTAGATATTCCTATGATACATAGTGTAAATAGGTATGTGGGGAATAATTTGGGTTAGTTATCTAATAGAAAAGGACACACGTGCGAGATTATTTGGCTAGAGCTGGGTTGATGTCTAGGTTATCTATCTTTGTTCCAAACTTTAGCCTCTAGTGCAAGTGATAGACAAAGTATGGTGGTTTGGTGTTTAATTGATAGTGAATTTATCTTCAAAGGAGATAATAAAGGAATAATTTATTGTGATCAATCTTCCATTTGTTTGGATAAGTGGAAGGAATATTTTAAAAAACATGTTAAAGATAAGTATTGCACTAGGTGTCCTTATGTAATGGATATAGTGAAGAAGATGTTGAAAATTTAGGAATGGAAAAAAGAGGCTTAAGCATTCATTTGGTTTTAGTGCAAGAAACACTTGGAGTTCAAAAATTTGTTAAGGTGTTTGTCGTAGATGGTTGGAAAAATTATGACTCATTTCAAGCTATCTCTGGAAGTCATTTCATCTACCCCTCCTATTGGCTGAAGCTCATTTGAGGAACTAATATGCATTGTATCACTACATTATTTATAATCCATATCAATGTCTCCAAAGACGAAAAACTTGCAAGGAATAACAAAACTAGTATGTGAATAAGTTAATAAATAAATTAGATTGAGGTGCATATGGGTATGTGGAAAACAAATGGGGTTTCGATATCCCTATGACACATAGGGCAAATGGATATGTGAAGAAAAAATTGGGTTAGTTATCTAGTTTTCTCGTCACTTGAATATTTTTTTAGATTGTGCAAAGTTTATTTAATAGTAATTTCATATATTAACATTATTTTCCTTATTATTTCTTCACATATTTGTTGCATATTAGGATGAAAATTGGGTTAGTGGGTTTATTTGGTTTGGAACTAGGATGAAAATTGCATTATTAGTTATCTTCTACATTAAAATTTCTTTTATATGCATGGTGCATGTGTATTATCTCTTTTATATTTTTCACATTTTAGCTATTTCATAGATTTAACCAAAAAATAGTAACTAAAAGAATATGAGATCTATAGTAGATAAACATTCAAAATAAATATTTGAGTACTTTAATCAGATCTATTGTGATGAACTATTCCAATGCAATATCCATGGTAATTTACAGATCATGAACCCTCCCTTTGACCTTGAAGGGTCACAATGACATACACCAACTCTTAAAATTTTGAATTGAACAATGCTATTGGTAAGTTCACTCTTATTGTCATATACGAGGAAGATAAGTTCTAGTTCGTTGTTGTAGATATATGTTTCCATGTCCTCTCAAAAGAATGAGACCATAGTTATTTCATATTTTTTCTAAAAATAAAATGACTTGTTGTTGGTAATGAATGCAGCTCCTATAAGAACCACTGTTATGGGATAAAGTATTGTGCTAAAACAATGTGCCTTTTATACTAAAATGTATCTTGTTTCCATGCCATAACTTTTAGGTGGGCTAGGATATATAAAGTTGTTTTATGAGTTACCATAAACTACTTTTTCATTGTTATTTCCTAGAGGATTCCTAGAGCCATACTAAGCTTGATAATGATAAGGAAAGAAGTGACCCATCCTCCTCAAATTGTCTAGATAAAGAATCAACAAAAAAATTCTCTTTACCATTCTTATATATGATCTCATTATCATACCCCAACATATTATTGACCTATTTATTATTTTATGGTGAATTCAACAATAATTCAAAAAAAATATTTATACTATTATGGTCAATCCTGGTATGAAAACAAACCCTATGAGATATGGTCACCAAGTTTCCATTGCATGAAGGATGACCATTATTTCTTCCTCATATGTGGATTTTTCCAAATTGCAATAAAAAAAATGGATTATTGGTGAATACCATGTAGAAATTATACAACATGCATATATATCTCGGATTCACCCGATCTAACAATGTACTAAAGTTAAATACTAAATAAATCCTCAGTTGCATGTGAGATCACTGATTGTGAATTAATAAATATTTAATTCACTAGATCTCTCACTTGTGTATCTTTAGCTACAACTAGCACAACTGAGTTTAAATCACTTAACTGAGTTAAACTTATTACAACCCGCATTAAATAATGCACCACTTTACTTCGAAATCTGTTACAGCTAGAATTACTCTGCATGCCTCACCAACTACCTCTAACTCAAAATCCACTAGATAACTGAATTTATCACTTTAAATTAATTGTTTCAAGTCAACATTCACAATAGATTATAGTTTAATGTCCATATTAATTAAGGGATAACCAAAATAGACATCCACCCAAAAATAGCACTTTGGGCCCCACCCTAGTCTGGGTACTTAATGCAACTAGGCGTGGGTGCTGAATTTTTTTTGTTGAATCTCAACACTCCCTTGCAACAAGAAAGAGATTATCCTTCACCCCGATCCTGTGTCTATGGTATTCGAATTTTCTCCTGGTGAGCCCCTTCGTCAGAATATCTGCATCTCGATATTCCGTGGGAATGTACCGAAGCAACATTATCCTTCTCTACACACAATCTCTGAGATGATGGTACTGGATATCTATATGTTTGGACCTATCATGAAACATAGGATTAATCAAGAGTTTAATGAAACTCTAATTATCATAATGAATCACTTTTGGATCCATCTTAGAACCAAACAAACCAACCAAGATCTTTCTTATCCAAATAGCCTCACATGAAGCTTGACTTGCTACCATGTATTCTACTTCGATTGAACTGAGTGCCACAGATAGTTGTTTCCTATTGTACCAGGAAACTAATGTTGATCCAATGATAAAGATCCCTCTTGATGTGCTAAAGATCCCTTTGATGGATTGCCCGCCCAATCTGCATTCGTGAAGCCTTGAAGCTTCACTCCCTCTTTCCATCTATACCATAGACCATACTCTGATGTGTCCCTTCGGTATATTAGGACATGTTTCCCCACCTTCCAAAAGAGCTTGGTAGGCTTGGCAATCGCTTGACTCATTTGGTTAACTGTGTTGCAAATGTCCGGTCTCATGTTCATCAAATACATTAGTGAACCCACTAATTGTCAGTAGACAGTAGCATCCACTACCTTTCCAGAAGTAGCATCCTCTTTCCTCCAATTTATTGGAAGAGGAGTATCCATGGGTTTCCAACTCTCCATGTTAAACTTACCCAGTATCTCCTTTGCATACTTGCCTTCAAAAAAAAAAGTTTGCCACCCCTTTGCCATATTTCCAATCCAAGGAAATAATGAAGGAGTCCCATGCCCTTGCATAAGTCTATCAACTTCTCATAACCAGTCAAAAGTAGATAATCAACATAAATAACAATGATCAATAGCTTACCCTCAACCACAATCTAGTACAGGTTAGCATCTGCTTCACTTTTGGTGAAGCCTAGTCTAGTGAAATAGTTGTCTATTCGAGTGTACTGAGCATGGGGTGCTTGCTTCAGCCCATATAGTGTTGTTTTGAATCGGCACGCATGTGACTCACTATTGAAGATTTCAAAACCTTCATGCTGCTCCATTTACAAGTCTTCCTCAATGATCCTATTGAGAAATGTAGTTTTCACATCCATCTGATGAATGCGCTAGCCCATCTACGCTAAGAGTGCAAGGATGGATCTTATGGAAGAGTACCTTGCAATAGGTGCAAAAGACTCATCATGATCTATCCCCTCGATCTATGAGAATCCCCGGGCCACAAATCTGGCCTTGTATTTCTCCATAATCCCATCAGCATATTTCTTTACCCTGTAGATCCATCTCAATCCAACCACTGATTTGTTGACCGGTCTTAGGACTATCTACCATGAACTGTTCTTGACAATGGAGTCATACTCCTCCACCATTGCATCAACCCAAGTTGGTTGTTGCATTGCTTCCTGAAAGGAATATGGTTCAGTCACAATACGTTTTCTCATAAGAGCCTTGTATCTACTAAATCGGTCAGGAGACTATCTCTGTCTACACTATGAAGTAGGGGCTCCTACATTCTCTGGAACATCAAGTCTCAATCTATCAGCTTCTGTGGTGCACCTTTTTCCATTTCTGATGGATGGCTTTGCATGAGTGTTTTCCTCCACTTCATGAATATCCCCATGTGGCTGATCCATATCTTAAGACTCATCCTTAAGAACCACCAGTTCCTCCTCTACATGCAAATCTAGCTTCCTCTCAAGGGACAACCACATGGCTTTCTCCTCATCAAATTTTATATCCCGTCGCACAACATTCATTCTGGTGTTTGGAAAATACAGACGATAATTATGGGGTGTTTCAGTGTACCCCACAAAAATCCCAACCTCAGTTGTTGGTTCAAGCTTCTTCCTGGCGTCCTCGGTCACATGCACATAAACATATGAGCCAAAAATATTAAAGTGTGAAACATCAGGTTTCTTACTTGTGAAAATATCTTCAGGTGTACTCATGCCAAGTACTCTATGAGGAAAACGGTTCTGCACATGTACCGATGTGTTTCATGCTTCCACCCACGTATGCATTGGTAGGCCTTGATCATGCAACATTTCTTGTGCTGCACCCACAATAGTTTTGTTCTTCCTCTCTGTGACCCCATTCTGCTATGGGTTATGAGGTGCTATGAGTTCTCTTCGAATTCCTTCTTTGTTGTAGAATTTCTTGAACTCATTAGAGATGTATTCTCCACAATTATCACTCCTAAGAGCCTTCACTTGCTTCCCTGACTCTTTCTCCACTAGTGCATTAAACTCACATAAATTAGAGAATTTTTGATCTTCCATATGCATGAAGAATATCCAGCACTTTTGAGAAAAGTCATCAACAAAGATTACATAGTACTTATGTTTTGTTGTCGAAGTAAGAAAGAAAGGACCGCACACTTCTGTGTGAACTCTCTCAAGGATCCTTGAAGCTCGGTTTTCCTTCTCATGAAAGGTGGCCTTTACATATTTTCCCATAGTACATCCCTTGCATGTGTTTGAATGTGCAACTGTACCCTAGGGAAGACTAGCATAAATCTATTGCAGGAATTTCAAGGCTCCATGGTGAAGATGACCCAATCACCTATGCCATAAATCGCCCTCATCCCGGCTCACTGTTGGAATCATGATTATTGTTAGACAAAAACCCACAGGCGTTAGTCCCCTCTACAATCGCCAGAGTTAGGATCCACAAGAGGCAGTTAGTCCATGTCATGAAACACACGGGGAGCGTTGAACCCAATGTCCAACAATCTCCCCCCCAATGCGCACTGGTGAGTTTCGAACTCGAGACCTGTCGCTCTAATACCAATTGTTAGTCTCTGCTACAATCACCAGAGTTAGGATCCATGAGAGGTGGTTAGTCCATGTTGTGAAACACACGGGGAGCGTTGAACCCAATTTCCAACACTCACCACTTGATCTGCCTTAGACATCATTGTTGCACAACCATCTACCTCTAGCTTATAGAGATTCTTAACTCAAATCCCTATCCTCTTAGCTTGTCTCGTTGTTTTATGTCATAGGAAAGCTTTTCCATCACTAAAAACAACATTATAGCCTCTATCCTCCAACATTGCGACTGAGACCAAATTTTTCCTCAGACCTGGTACATGCATTACATCTTTTAATTGAAAGGGTTTACTTGATTTCCTCTGAAAGGTAATGGTACCAATCTCTGTAACAATGTACCATCCGTTGTCACCCATTTCAATATACATATGGAGATCTTTCTCCTCCAAGTCATTGAAAAGTTCCTTATCTCCTGTCATGTGAAAGGAAGTGCGACTATCAAAATACCACATAGATCCCAATGCACTGGAAACCATGCATGTGATCAATGAGAAGTCAAGCTAAAATTGTGAGGCATGGGCCTCACAAGCTGCTGATCCTCCAACCTTCTTGTTATTCTTCTTTTGTGGACTGTTAGTAGAAAAATTCCCATGCTCGTGACAGTGAAAACACTTCACCTTGGACATGTCCTACTTCTTACCATTCTTGGAATCAGATTTATAATGGAATTTCTTCCCCTTCCACTTCCTCCCCTTGGAAGCGAAATAAAAATCCTTTGCATCCTCATTATTAGATAAAGATCCATCTCTGGTGTTCCATCTCAACTCCTCCTGCACCAAATCCGACCACAGTCGTTTACATTCTGGAAATTTTTCTCTTCCATTGGCAAAGTCTTGATAACTGTGCCAACTCTTGGGAAGTCCTAGGAGAGCCAATCTCACCAAATAATATTCAACTATTGTTATTCCAATGCTCCCCATTTCATCCCGACATTGGAAAAAAATTATTAGATATTTTGTAACGGTGTCGCCCTTTTCCATCTTGATCTTCCTAATTTTATCTTTGAGCGCCAATTTCCTATGGTCGTTGTTTCTTTGGAATAGATTTTTCAAAGCATTAAATTTTTCATATGGTGTGCTTTCCCATGGAGGCTTAAGACAATGTGGTCTCATACTCCCTCCAACAGGATCCTCCTCGCCTTTGCCACTTTATTTTTCCACGCATCAACATTTGCAGCATCTACCACAAGAGGTTTAGGAACATCATTGTGAATAAATTCCTTCAAGCCATTATCTTCGAAAACTACCTCCATTATTTCCTTCCAAGAAATATATTTTGAGATGTTGTCAAGTGCATACTCCAACCTCAAGCCATTGAAATCCATTTTGATCTTGAATCATCTATAGCACCAAGAACATCTTTCTGCAAATTCGAATTCTATCCAGTCACAAACTCAGCTCCTGCTTCACTTCTACAATTTCTTGTGCTCTGATACCATGTATAAATTATACAAAATGCACGTATATTTTGGATTCACCTGATCTAAAAATGTACTAAATTTAAATATTGAATCGCTTCTATAAATATTTTTTGGAATAAAAAACACAATCGCTAATCACATGAACATGAAGAAAGATCAATCACACACAACACAGATAATTTCCCAGGGAAAGCTTACAGCTACAAAACCCACTATATTTTATTGTATATTCAGCATGGATCATGAAACAATTACATGTAAAACTCTTCTCATAAGATCCCTCCATTACTCAGCTAATTGTCTCACATATTCATATGAAAAACTAACCAACACATAACCAATTCTCAACCTCCAAACTGGCTGCCTTGCTTGCACAATCCATGATGAAATAGATCCCTAAAAGATAAGAATCCTTGCGTTCCTTGACTGTGCAAGTATCATGGGCACTCCAATGGGTGTTTTATTTCATGTGTGCAACCCAATAATCCTAAAACTGATAGTCAACTTCCCTTTCACCTAGAACACAACTGGGTCTCCACTAGATCTGACATGCATGCAACCAATAATAGTAAACCCTTAGTTGCATGTGAGATCAATGATTGTGAATTAATTAATATTTAATTCACTAGATCTCTCAATAGTGTATCTTCAGATACAACTAGCACAACTGGGTTTAACTCACTTGACTAAGTTAAACTGATTACAACCTGCATTAACTAATGCACCACTACACTTTGAACTTTGTTATAGCTAGAATTAATCTGCATGCCTCACCAACTACCTCTAACTCGAAATCCACTAGCTAAATAAATTTTTCACTTTTAGTTAATTTTTTCAAGTCAACATTGAGAACAGATTACCATTTAATTTCCATATTAATTAAGGGATAACCAAAATAGACATGCACCCAAAAATAACATTGTGGGCAGCACCCTAGTCTGGGTGCTTAAAGCAACTAGGTGTGGGTACTGAAATTTTCTTGTTGAATCTCAACATACCAAGGGGAACCCTACTTGCATCAATGCTACCATACACATGTACTTGAGGCATCACATTCAAAGACAATAGTATGTTAAAGTCAAGCATTATTAATAATCGAGTAGTCTACATGACATCCTTTAAAGGAGTGAGTGCCTATGTTTCTTCTTCACTCCAAAAAGATGAATCATTATTAAGGATTAAGGTTAGGGTTATTGTTACACCAAAACCCACAAGTGTTAATAAATAGATGTATCATCAGAGTTAACAGATCCTTGAGAGATGGTTAAGCACATGTCATGAAACATATAGGGAGCACAACTAATCCAAATAATCCCCTGCCCTACCCCCCTCCCCTAGCATGATCTAGGGGTGTTTCAAAGTCAAGGCCCTTAGCTATGATACCAATTATTGGGAATCAAGAATTACTAAGAGGGAGACTTGAATCGATATTTAAATTTTTTTCCTTTTTCTTCTTTTTGTTGAGCACTTAAAACTTTAATTTCATATAATCAAGTAACACATGAGAGATCACCATTCGCATACATTTAAACTAAATGATTAATGTGGAAACCCTTTAGGTAGAAAACCACCAAATATTGTTTTGTATTATGACGATACTCACAAGAGGCCCCAACCCCCATCATAGTAGCAAACCAAAAATTTTCTGGAGGCTCCAACCTCTTACAATTGTAGGCCATTACCTCCTTCAGTCAAGTGTTCGATTTTTCATACAATTTTAAATCTAAGAAAAATGACCTAACTTAGTATTAGAAAATAAAATTATGAATTTGATCTATTAACTTTCTACAAATCCCTCTCATTTTCTTTGCACACACATTTAATTGTTCCTATGACATCTACTTCTGGTCTCCTATACTCTCAGTGCTTCACTCAACATATATAGTCTTGGAACACAACCATACAGATTCTTTTGTGTAGCTCACATTGATGTTCCAGTCCATTTTATATCATCCATTTCTCACACACACACACACCATACTTTCTTCACTTTATAAAATTTTCACTACAATACTATACAAATGGTTTCCTCCGAGACTCTGTCATGTAGTTTGAGAATCACATTAAATGAATTATAACTTGTAAGAAGGTAAATACCACAGCATGAAACCAGTAATCATAATCATACATATAATTTTATTACATGTTACTATTGATTATTAAATTCTTAGTATGGCTTCCTTTTTCAATTAAATGACCACAATACCCAATGAAAGTATTTCCATAGAAACTAAATTCTTAATATGAATTATCTGGAACTTGTCCTCTAATATCATTTGCCAAAGAGGAGAGGAAGCCCATCACTGAAAAAATGTGCTTCATCAATTGCATTAATTTTTATTTTCTACCTTCAATCAATGTAGTTCAATTATTTATCTTGTTTTTTTGTTTTGTAATTGAATTATGATTAACCTACTTATTTTAGAAATCATGATGTGCCACATGTTTCTAACAATGTTTATATCTATATCTCCAAAATTGGCTAACTTCTAGATTCAACGAATGCTTCCAAATATGTCATTATGTGCTTCTTAAATATTTGGCATCATATTCCCAAAGGGCTAGAACCAATGGCTTGATTGCAAAGTGCTTAAAACCATAACTCGGTAGTGACGATATATTTTAGTAGGAGGATAATTTGATTTCCACATCGCCTACTCCCCAACTTCACACATATTTTTAGTGTTTATGTGCTAGGTCCCACACGGGTTAGGAGGTAGGGGGGTTGACACTAACACTTTTTCCCCTGACTAGATAGAAAGCCCCAAATAGTATGAAATATCATACTACATGCATTTTCCATTGATTTTTTGCGTGCAACTTGTTCAATGTTGAATTTTGAGAAAAATCAATACAGAGGAAAACTTCAACAAAATGTCCTCATAGCATGATCTTCAAGGTTTCTACCAGATCATCATGTTGACATCATCTATGAAACATGTCCCTTGCTGATAGTGTCATGTGTCATCCATAAGTAGGCCACTTTAGCACCTGAAAAATCCAAATTTTCATGCTACATGTCCCAAGCATTGTGTACCATGTCAGAATATGTTGACATCATCTTGCCACTGTGGTTTTCACTTCCTCATATTTGTCATTATCATTGATCAATGTAAGTGTACAATGTGCCATACCATTGTTGGTCCATGTTATATTAGTTACTTTGATAAAAATACCTCCCGACTAGGCCAAAGGCTTCACTGGTATGGCTTGTTCATAAATCCACCTAAGTCTTAAACTTATTTAATAAAGAAATTTCTTGCAAAGTGGAAGGTTTGTGTAGAACCTTAAGGCAGAAAAATTCAACTGGTGATAACTCCATCATCGTTCGGAGTTTTTCACGTAGACTTATACCACTGGAAATGTGTTTCCAAGGCTTATTCATATGAGCACATTGTAAATGAAGATGAGTAGATCCCATAAGATAGAAATGCCTTCAAATACTAGGCCACGAAACCATCACAGTTATAATATTTTTATCTTCCTCACTTAACCTGCTACTATGATGGGTCTTTACTAAAAGTTATAGTTACTAGAGGACTCCCCCTCAACTTGAATTTTCTTGGCAGGTTCCATGGAACCACCACTTTTGACATCAATGACAACATTTGGCCCAACAATATCACCCTTTTGGAATTGATGGAAACATTGAAACATTATTTGAACATTGATGTCTCTAATAAATTTCAAGGCTCCCACTGACCTTTTTTTAGAATATTCTCTTAAAAACACTGCCCTTAAACTATCACACATACATATGTTTTTTAGCAATAACTGCCCCTTGGATGTTATCCTGTCAAAATGTTTGGGCCATTGGTCCCAACAATTGATCTCCCCTTTTGACATCAATGGTAAAGGGTAGCACCCTCTCCCCTTGAAGCCATGTCAGAATCTAATCCCCATCTCATACAACCTACTTATTAAGTTAATCACTATGTAAGTAGTTGGGTGCTAGGCACCTATATTACTAGTATAGTCCCTTAATGTTGTTAGTGTAACCCCCTTATTGTTATTGTTGTACCCCTCTAACCCTAATATTGTTATTATTGTGCCCTTACATTATTATTTTTAGGTCGGATAGGATTATATTGTGATCCCATGGACTCCTATATATAGAAGGAGGTTTTTTCATTTGGATCATCCAAGAATTTTTTGTTTATTTAATTTACTGGAGGTTTCCCTCTCGAAGTGGTTGATTTCTAAGGTGTTGATCTCTCTTTTATCTTATTTTTGGAGCTGGTTTCATAACATTTGGTATTAGAGCTTTGGATTCTAGGGTTTCGCTGCTCCAAACAGGTCATCAGGGAATTTTCACTATAAATTTTTTTATACGAAGGTTAAGAAGCTACAATTTTTAAAGAGTGAAGATGAAATCATAAGGAACGTCATGTAAAAATGTCAGATCTTGGTTCGCAATATTTTTGGAGATATTATCTGTGGAAGTTAGAGTTTTTCAGGCTCTCGAATTTAACCTAAAACAGGTCATCGTGGAAGTTTCGCTATAAAAATTTTTATACTAAGGTTCAGATGATGAAATTTTTACAAAATGAAGCTGAAATATGGAGAAAAAACATGTAGAAATTGCAGATCTTGCTTCACAATATTTTCGGAGATATGATCTGTGGAAGTTAGGGATTTTCAGGCTCCAGTATTTCATCTGAAAGAGGTGATCGTGGGAAAATACTGATAATGCTCTCTGTTAGAATCGGATTGGAATTTTGTAAAAAGCGACCAGAAGTACAGAGACTTTAGTTTCCGATGTAGAAATGTCAGAGCTGAAGGAGGAAACAATGACACATGTTACGTCGTATAAGTTTGCTCTACTCAACTAGTCCATAATTAGGTCATTGTGGGAGATTGGACATCACTTTGCCTTGAAGAATCCAAATCCGGTCAGACCTGTGGAATTTGAAAGAAGATTCAAAGGGCTATGACAAGGCCAAACTGCAGATATTGAAGATCCACAATTACTGCTATGACAAGGCCAAACTGCAGACAAGGCCAAACTGCAGATATGTGAAGAAAAAATTGGGTTAGTTATCTAGTTTTCTCGTCACTTGAATATTTTTTTAGATTGTGCAAAGTTTATTTAATAGTAATTTAATATATTAACATTATTTTCCTTATTATTTCTTCACATATTTGTTGCATATTAGGATGAAAATTGGGTTAGTGGGTTTATTTGGTTTGGAACTAGGATGAAAATTGCATTATTAGTTATCTTCTACATTAAAATTTCTTTTATATGCATGGTGCATGTGTATTATCTCTTTTATATTTTTCACATTTTAGCTATTTCATAGATTTAACCAAAAAATAGTGACTAAAAGAATATGAGATCTATAGTAGATAAACATTCACAATAAATATTTGAGTACTTTCATCGGATCTATTGTGATGAACTATTCCAATGGAATATCCATGGTAATTTACGGATCATGAACCCTCCCTTTCAAGCATATCTTTGACCTTGAAGGGTCACAATGACATACACCAACTCTTAAAATTTCGAATTGAACAAAGTCATTGGTAAGTTCATTCTTATTGTCATATACGAGGAAGATGAGTTCTAGTACGTTGTTGTAGATATATGTTTCCATGTCCTCTCAAAATAATGAGACCATAGTTATTTCATAGTTTTTCTAAAAATAAAAATGACTTATTGTTGGTAATGAACGCAGCTCCTATAAGAACCACTATTATGGGATAAATTATCGTGCTAAAACATGTGCCTTTTATACTAAAATGTATCTTGTTTCCATGCCATAACTTTTAGGTGGATTGGGATATATATAAAGTTGTTTTATGAGTTACCATAAAGTACTTTTTCATTGTTATTTCATATAGGATTCCTAGAGCCATACTAAGCTTGATAATGATAAGGAAAGAAGTGACCCATCCTCCTCAAATTGTCTAGATAAAGAATCAACAAAAAAATTCTCTTTACCATTCTTATATATGATCTCATTATCATACAGGTCAACATATTATTGACCTGTTTATATTTTTGTGGTGAATTCAAAAATAATTCAAAAAAAATATTTATACTATTATTCCCAATCCTGGTATGAAAACAAACCCTATGAGATATGCTCACCAAGTTTCCATTGCATGAAGGATGACCATTATTTCTTCCTCATATGTGGATTTTTTCAAATTGCAATAAAAAAATGGATTATTGGTGAATACCATGTAGAAATTATACAACATGCATATATATCTCGAATTCACCCGATCTAACAATGTACTAAAGTTAAATATTGAATCGCTTCTACAAATATTTGCTTAATTAAAAACACAATCGCTAACCACATGAACATGAAGAAAGATCAATCACAAAAAACACAGATAATTTCCCAGGGAAAGCTTAAAGCTAGAAACTCCACTATTTTCTATTGTATATTTGGCATGGATCATGAAACAATTACATACAAAAATATTCTCACAAGAGCCCTCCAGTACTCAACTAATTGTCTCACACTGTCATATGAAAAACTGACCAACACATAGCCAATTATCAACCTCCAGATAACCTTCCTTGCTTGCGCAATCCCTGATAGAATATATCCCTAAAAGACAGGAATTCTTGACTTCCTTGACTGCGCAAGTATCATGGGCATTCCAATGGGTTTTTGGTTGCATGCGCGTAAACCAATAATCCTACAGCTGATAGTCAACTTCCCTTTCACCTAGAACTCAACTAGGTCGCCACTGGAACTGACATGCATGCAACTAATAATAGTAAATCCTCAGTTGCATGTGAGATCATTGATTGTGGATTAATAAATATTTAATTCACTAGATCTCTCACTTGTGTATCTTTAGTTACAAATAGCACAACTGTGTTTAACTCACTTAACTTAGTTAGACTTATTACAACCTACATTAAGTAATGCACTGCTACACTTCAAACTCTATTACAACTAGAATTACTCTGAATGCCTCACCAACTACCTCTAACTCAAAATCCACTAGATAAATGAATTTATCACTTTCATCTAATTGTTTCAAGTCAACATTCACAATAGATTATAGTTTAATGTCCATATTAATTAAGGGATAACCAAAATAAACATCCACCCAAAAATAGCACTGTGGGCCCCACCCTAGTCTGGGTGCTTAATGCAACTAGGCATGGGTGCTGAAATTTTTTTGTTGAATCTCAACACTCCCTCTCAACAAGAAAGAGATTATCATTCACCCCGATCCTATCTCTATGGTATTCGAATTTTCTCCTGGTGAGCGCCTTCGTCAGAATATCTACATCCTGATATTCTGTGGGAATGTACCGAATCAACATTATACTTCTCTACACACAATATCTAAGATGATAGTACTGGATATCTATATGCTTGGACCTATCATGAAACATAGGATTAATCAAGAGTTTAATGAAACTCTAATTATCAAAATGAATCACTGTTGGATCCATCTCAAAACCAAACAAATCAACCAGGATCTTTCTTATCCAAATAGCCTCACATGTAGCTTGACTTGCTGGCATGTATTCTGCTTCCGTTGAACTGAGTGACACAGATCGTTGTTTCCTATTGTACTAGGAAAGTGTTGTCGATCCAATGCTAAAGATCCTTCCTGATGTGCTCTTTCTGTCCGATGGATTGCCCGCCCAATCTACATCCGTGCAGCCTTGAAGCTTCACTCCCTCTGTCCGCCTGTACCATCGAACATACTCTGATGTGCCCCTTCGGTATCTTAGGACATGCTTCCCCACCTTCCAAGAGAGCTTGGTAGGCCTAGCCATTGCTTGACTCAGCTGCTGAACTGCGTTGCAAATGTCCTGTCTCATGTTCACCAAAAAAATTAGTGAACCCACTAATTGTCGGTAGACAGTAGCGTCCACTACCTCTCTAGAAGTAGCATCCTCTTTCCTCCAATTTCCTGGAAGAGGATTATCCATGGGTTTTCAGCTCTCCATGTTAAAATTACCCAGTATCTCCTTTGCATACTTGCCTTCAGACACAAAAATTTCACCATCCCAATGCCATATTTCCAATCCAAGGAAATAATGAAGGAGTCTCATGTCCTTGCATGAGTTTATCAACTGCTCATAACCATTCAAAATTTGATCATCAAAATAAATAAAAATGATCAATAGCTTACCCTCAACCACAATCTGGTATAGGTTAGCATCTGATTCACTTTTCGTGAAGCCTAGTCCAGTGAAATAGTTGTCTATTCGAGTGTACCAAGCATGAGGTGCTTGATTCAGCCCATACAGTGTTGTTTTGAGTCGGCATGCATGTGACTCATTGTTGAAGATTTTAAAACCTTCATGATTCTCTATTTACAACTCTTCCTCAATGATCCCATTGAGAAACGTAGTTTTCACATCCATCTGATGAATGTGCTAGCCCATCTGCGTTGAGAGTGCAAGGATGGATCTTATAGAAGAGTACCTCGCAGTAGGTGTAAAAGTTTCATCATGATCTGTCCCCTCTATATATGAGAATCCCCTGGCCACAAATCTGGCCTTGTATTTCTCCACAATCCCATCAATATCTTGCTTTATCTTGTAGATCCATCTCGATCCAACCACTGATTTGTTGAATAGTCTTGGGACTATCTACCATGCACTGTTCTTGACAATAGAGTCATACTCCTCCACCATTTCATCAACCCAAGTTGGTTGTTGCATTGCTTCCTAAAAGGAATATGGTTCAGTCACAATACATTTTCTCATAAGATCCATGTATCTACTAAATCGGTCAGGAGACTGTCTCTGTCTGCACTATGAAGTAGGGGCTGCTACATTCTCCGCAACATCAAGTCTCAATCTATCAGCGTCCGTGGTGCACCTTCTACCATTTCTGATGGATGGCTTTGCATGAGTGTTTTCCTCCACTCCATGAATATCCCCATGTGGCTGATCCACATATTGAGCCTCATCCTTAAGAACCACCAGTTCCTCCTCTACATGGAAGTCCAGCTCCCTCTCAAGGGAGAACCACATGGCTTTATCCTCATAAAATTTTATATCCCGTCACACAACTTTCATTCTAGTGTTTGGAAAATACACACGATAATTATGGGGTGTTTCAGTATACCCCACAAAAATCCCAACCTCAGTTTTTGGTTCCAGCTTCTTCCTGGCATCCTTGGTCACATGCACATAAACCAATGAGCCAAAAATATTAAATTCTGAAACATCATGTTTCTTACTAGTGAAAACCTCTTCAGGTGTACTCATGCCAAGTACTCTATGAGGACAACGGTTCTGCACATGTACTGACGTGTTGCATGATTCCACCCATAGATGCATTGTTAGGCCTTGATCATGAAATATCGCTCTTGTTACACCCACAATAGTTCTGTTAGGATCCACAAGAGGCAGTTAGTCCATGTCACGAAACACACGGGGAGCATTGAACCCAATGTCCAAAAATCTTCCCCCCAACACGTGTCGAGTGAATTTCGAACTCGAGACCTGTCACTCTAATACCGATTGTTGGAATCACGATTTTCATTAGACGAAAACTCACAGGCATTAGTCTCCGTTACAATCAAAAGAGTTAGGATCCATGAGAGGCGGTTAGACCATGTTGCAAAACACATGGGGAGCATTGAACCTAATGTCCAACACTCACCACTTAATCTACCTTGCACATCATTGTTGCGCAACCATTTACCTCTATCTTGTAGAGATTATTAACTCGAATCCCTATCCTGTTGGCTTGTCTCATTGTTTTATGTCATAGGAAAGCTTTTCCATCACTAAAAACAACATCATAGCCTCTATCCTCCAACATTGCGACTGAGACCAAATTTTTCTTTAGACCTGGTACATGCATTATATTTTTTAATTGAAAGGGTTTACCCGATTGCCTCTGAAAGGTAATGGTACCAATCCTAGTAGCACTGTACCGTCTGTTGTCACCCATTTCAATATGCATCTGGAGATATTTTTCCTCCAAGTCATTGAAAATTTCATTATCTCTTGTCATGTGAAAGGAAGTGCAACTATCAAAATACCACACAGATCCCAATGCATTGGAAACCATGCATGTGATCGATGAGAAGTCAAGCTCAAATTGTGAGGAAAGGGCCTCACCAGCTACTGATCCTCCAGCCTTCTTGTTATTCTTCTTTTGTGGACTGTTAGTAGTAAAATGCTCATCCTCGTGAAAGTGAAAACACTTCACCTTGGACATGTCTTGCTTCTTGCCATTCTTGGAATCAGATTTAGAATGGAATTTCTTCCCTTTACCCTTCATCACCTTGGAAGCCAAAGAAAAATCTTATTCATCCTCATTCTTAGATGAAGATCCATCTCTGGTGTTCCTTCTGAACTCCTCCTACACCAAATCCGACCATAGTTGTTCCCAATCTGGAAATTTTTCCCTTCCATTGGTAGAGTCTTGATAATTGTGCCAACTCTTGGGAAGTCCTAGGAGAGCCAAGCATACCAAATAATCATCAATGAATTTTATTCCAATGCTCCCCAGTTCATCCCGACATTGGAAAAACTTTATTAGATATTTTGGAACGGTGTTTCCCTTTTCCATCTTGATCTTCCTGACTTTATCTTTGAGCGCCAATTTCCTACGGTCGCTACTGCTTTGGAATAGATCTGTCAAAGCCTTAAATTTTGCATATGGTGTGCTTTCCCATGGAGGCTTAAGACAATGTGGTCTCATACTCCCTCCAACAGGATCCTCCTCGCCTTTGACACTTTATTTTTCCATGCATCAACATTTGCAGCATCTACCACAGTAGGTTTAGGAACATCATTGTCAATGAATTCCTTCAAGCCATTTTCTTCGAGTACTTCCTCCATCGTTTCCTTCCAAGAAATATAGTTTGAGATGCCCTCGATTTCATACTCCAACCTCAAGCCATTGAAAGCCATTTCTATCTTGTATCAGTTGTAGCACCAAGAACGTCTTTCTGCAAATTCAAATTCTATCCAGTCACAAACTCAGCTCATGAAATTTTGCAATTTCCTGTGCTCTGATACCATGTAGAAATTATACAACATCCATGTATATCTTGGATTTACCTGATCTAACAATGTACTAAAGTTAAATATTGAATCACTTCTACAAATATTTTGCAAAATTAAAAAAACAATCGCTAACCACATGAACATGAAGAAAGATCAATCACAAACAACATAGATAATTTCCCAGGGAAAGGTTAAAGCTAGAAACCCCACTATCTTCTATTTTATATTCGACATGGATCATGAAACAATTACATACAAAAATATTCTTACAAGAGCCCTCAATTACTCAAATAATTGTCTCACACCTTCATATGCAAAATTGACCAACACATAGCCAATTCTCAAGCTCCAAAAAACCTTCCTTGCTTGCGCAATCCCTGATGGAATATACCCTAAAAGATAGGAAATCTTGAATTCCTTGACTGTGCAAGTATCATGGGCACTCCAATGGGTTTTTGGTTGCATGTGTGTAACCTAATAATCCTACAATTGATAGTCAACTTCCCTTTCACCTAGAATGCAACTGGGTCTCCACTAGATCTGACATGCATGCAGCCAATAATAGTAAATCCTCAGTTGCATGTGAGATCAATTATTGTGAATTAATTAATATTTAATCCACTAGATCTCTCACTAGTGTATCTTCAGGTAAAACTATCACAATTGAGTTTAACTCACTTAACTGTGTTAAACTGATTACAACCTGCATTAACTAATGCACCACTGCAATTTGAACTATGTTACAGCTAGAATTACTCTGCATGCCTCACCAACTACCTCTAACTCGAAATCCACTAGCTAACTGAATGTATCACTTTTAGTTAACTATTTCATGTCAAAATTGAGAATAGATTACAGTTTAATGTAAATCATAATTAAGGGATAACCAAAATAGACATTCACCCAAAAATAGAATTGTGGGCCCCACCCTAGTCTGCGTGCTTAAAGAAACTAGGCGTGGGTGCTGAAATTTTCTTGTTGAATCTCAACATACCAAGGGGAAACCTACTTGCATCAATGCTACCATATACGTGTACTTGAGGCATACGATTCAAAGACAATAGTATGTCAAAGTCAAGCATTATTAATACTAGAGTAGTCTACATGACATCCTTTAAAGGAGTGAGTGCCTATGTTTCTTCTTCACTCCAAAAAGATGAATCATTATTAAGGATTTAGGTTAGGGTTATCATTACACCAAAACCCACAGGTGTTAATAAATAGATGTATCATTAGAGTTAACAGATCCTTGAGAGATGTTTAAGCACATGTCGTGAAACATATAGGGAACACAACTAATCCAAATAATCCTCCACCCTGCACCCTCCCCCAACATGAGCTAGGGGTGTTTCGAAGTCAAGACCCTTAGCTCTGATACCAATTATTGGGAATCACAAATTACTAAGAGAGAGACTTGAATCAGTATTTAAAATTTTTACCTTTTTCTTCTTTTTGTTGAGCACTTGAAACTTTAATTGCATATAATCAAGTAACACATGAGAGATCACCATTCACATAAATTTAAATTAAATGATTAATGTGGAAACCCTTTAAGTAGAAAAACACAAAATATTGTTTTGTATTATGATGATACTCAAGGAAACAACTTTGAATACATCATATGTTTTTGAGCACCTACTTACAATAGGCCTCAACCCCCATCATAGTAGAAAACCACAAATTTCCTGGAGGCTCCAACCTCTTACAATTGCAGGCCCTTACTTCCTTTAGTTGAGTGTTCTATTTTTCATACAATTTTAAATCTAAGAAAAATTACCTAACTTAGAATTAGAAAATAAAATTGTGACTTGGATCTATTAGCTTTCTACAACTCCCTCTCATTTTCTCTGCACACACATTCAATTATCCCTATGACATCTACTTCTCGTCTCCTATACTCTCAGTGCTTCACTTCACATATATAGTCTTGGAACACAACCATACATATTATTTTGTGTAGCTCACATTGATGTTCCAGTCCATTTCATATTATCCATTTCTCTCTCTCTCACACACCATACTTTCTTCACTTTATAAAATTTTCACTATGATACTATATAGAGGGTTTCTTCCTAGACTCTATCACGTAGTTTAAGAATCACATTAAATAAATTATAGCTTGCAAGAAAGTAAATACCAGAGCATGAAACCAGTAATCATAATCATACATAAAATTTTATTACATGTTACTATTGATTATTAAATTCTCAGTATGGTTTCCTTTTTCAATTAAATGACGACAATACCCAATGAAATTATTTCCATAGAAACTAAATTCTTAATGTGAATTGTCTGGAAATTTTCCTCTAATATCATTTTTCAAAGAGGAGAGGAAGCCCATTACTGAAAAAAATGCGCTTCATCAATTGCATTAATTTTGATTTTCTACCTTCAATCAGTGTAGTTCAATTATGTGTCTTGTTTTTTTGTTTTGGAATCAAATTATGATTAACCTACTTATTTTAGAAATCACGATGTACCACATGTTTCTAGCAATGTTTATAGCTATATCTCCAAAATTGGCTAACTTCTAGATTCAACGAATGCTTCCAAATATGACATTATGTGCTCCTTAAATATTTGGCATCATATTCCCAAAGGGATAGAACCAATGGCTTGACTGCAAAGTGCTTAAAACCATAACTCGGGAGTGACGATGTATTTTAGTGGGAAGATAGTTTGATTTCCACATCACCTACTACCCAACTTCACACATATTTTTAGTGTTTCTATGCTAGGTCCCACACGGGTCAGGAGGTAGGGGGGTTGACACTAACACTTTTTTCCCTGACTAGATAGAAAGCCCCAAATAGTATGAAATATCATACTACATTCATTTTCCTTTGATTTTTTGCATGCAACTTGTTCAATGTTGAATTTTAAGAAAAATAAATACAGAGGAAAACATCAACAAAATGACCTCATAACATGATCTTCAAGGTTTCTACCAGATCATCATGTTGACATCATCTATGCAACATGTCCCTTGCTGCTAGTGTCATGTGTTATCCATAAGTAAGCCACTTTAGCACCTGAAAAATCCAAATTTTCATGCTACATGTCCAAAGCATTGGGTACCATGTTAGAATATGTTGACATCATCTTGCCACCGTGGTTTTCACTTCCCCATATTTATCATCAGTGATCAATGTAAGTGTACAATGTGCCATACCATTGTTGGTCCATGTTATATTAGTTACTTCGATAAAACTACCTCCCGACTAGGCCAAAGGCTTGACTGGTATGAATTTTTCATAAATCCACTTAAGTCTTAAACTTATTTAATAAAGAAATTTCTTCCAAAGAAGAAGGTTTGTGTAGAACCTTGAGGCTTGGAACTCTATAAAAAAATTCAACTGGTGATAACTCCAACATCGTTTGGAGTTTTTCATGTAGACTTATACCACTGGAAATTTGTTTCCAAGGTTTATTCATATGAGCACATTGTAAAGGAAGATGACTAGATCCCATAAGATAGAAATTCCTTCAAATACTAGGCCACGAAACCATCACAGTTATAATATTTTTATCTTCCTCACTTATCCTGCTACTATGATGGCTCTCTACTAAAAATTATAGCTACTAGAGGACTCCCCCTCAACTTGAATTTTCTTAGCAGGTTCCATGGAACTGCCACTTTTGAAATCAATGAAAACATTTGGCCCAACAATATCACCCTTTTGGAACTGATAAAAACATTGTTTGAACATTGATGTATCTAATAAATTTCAAGACTTCCACTGACTTTTTTTTAAGAATATTCTCCTCTTAAAAACACTCCCCTTAAACTATCACACATACATATGTTATTTAGAGATAACTCCCCCTTGGATGTTATCTTGTCACAATGTTTGGGCCATTTGGCCCAACAATTGATCTCCCCTTTTGACATCAATGGTAAAGGGTAGCACCATTTCCCCTTGAAGCCATGTCAGAATCTAATCCCCATCTCATACAACCTACTTATTAAATTAATCACTATGTAAGTAGTTGGGTGTTAGGCCCCTATATTACTAGTATAGTCCATTACTGTTGTTAGTGTAACCCACTTATTATTATTGTTGTACCCCTGTAACCCCAATATTGTTATTATTGTGCCCTTACATTATTATCGTTAGGTCGGCTAGCATTATATTGTGATCCCATGGAGTCCTGTATATAGAAGGAGGTTTTGTCATTTGGATCATCCAAGAATTGTTCATTTATTTAATGTACTAGAGGTTTACCTCTTGACGTGGCTGATTTCTAAGGTTTTGATCTCTCTTTTATTTTATTTTTGGAGCTGGTTTCATAACATTTGGTATCATAGCTTTGGATTCTAGGGTTTTGCTGCTCCAAATAGGTCATCGGGGAATTTTCGCTATAACATTTTTTATACGAAGGTTCACAAGCTGCAATTTTTATAGAGCGAAGCCAAATTCCTGAGGAACATCATGTAAAAATTTTAGATCTTGGTTCAAAATAGTTTTGGAGATATGATGTGTGGCAGTTAGGGTTTTTTCAAGCTCCTGAATTTCACCTAAAAAAGGTCATTGTGGAAGTTTCGCTATAAAAATTTTTATACTAAGGTTCAGATGACGAAATTTTTACAGAATGAAGACGAAATCTGGAGGAACGGTGTGTAGAAATTTCAGATTTGGTTGACAATATTTTCAGAGATATGATCTATGGAAGTTATGGATTTTTCAAGCTCCATAATTTCATCTCAAAGAGGTGATTGTGGGAAAATACTCATAACTCTCTCTCTTAGCATCAGATTGGAATTCTGTAAAAAGAGGCCAGAAGTACACATAGTGCAGTTTCTCGTGTAGCAATGTCAGAGATGAAGGAGGAAACAATGACACATGGCATGCCGTACAATTTTTCTCTACTGAATTAGTCCATAATTAGGTCATTGTGGGAGATTGGACATCACTTTGCCTTGAAGAATCCAAATCAGGTCAAACCTGTGGAATTTGAAAGAAGATTCAGAGGCCTATGCAAAGGCCAAATTTAAGATATTGAATATTTGTAATTACTGAGATAATTCACTTTCACTATCGAGCTCCTTAAAATCAAGAAAAAGGTTCGTATTTTTTTCGAATTGCATAAGTCTTGTGAAAAATCAGTTTGAATTGATTCCAAGGGCATATTGTAGAATAGATATCAATATTTGGTTCTAAAATGCCTCCTAAAGAGAATTTGACACCCAATTAATCCTTTATAAGGCTCTACTATGACTCATGAAGATGAATAAATGCAACATGACATGTCAAAATTACAAGAGAAAATGCACCAAATTTCGCTCTCGCAAAGAGCAACAGAAAATGAAATGGTAGTTTTAAAGAAAGGCGTGGAAGAAAAGATGGATGGTTTGGAGAAAGGCATGGAAGCTGGCATGGAAGCTAAGATGGATGACATGAAAGAAAACATGGAAAAACATGAAGAATGATCTAAAAGCAGATATCAAAGGTTTGACAAAGTTGATACAAGAAATGTTTCTTAATGGCGAAAAGGTAATAGAGGAAACTCATGATGAGAACAAAATAAATGTTAATCATGATTTTATAAACTCTAATGTTGGATGTAAGAACCACCATATTCCAAAGATGGAAATGAGGAATTTTGATGGCAAGGATCCTGTAAAATGGATACTACAGAAGGAGCAATATTTTGTATTATCAACATGCTATATGTGTAATTCCCATGATTTATTGTAAATATTGCAATGGGCTATCTTATAGGAAGTATGTTTTTTTATTATTATTATTTATAGGTGTGATTGAACACCAAGGCTGGTGTTCCCCCAAAGGAGAGATTTCTATAATAGCCTTGCTAAAAATTCATGTAAAAATATATAAGACCACGGTTGATGGGACATGTATTCCAAGCTGAATGGTGGGAAAAACGTCCTATGGGGTGTTCAATTGGTTTATTATGGAAATGGAAATTAACAAAGGAAAAGGCAACGAATTTGGAAAGGCATGAGGCACTACTTGGCATTTATTTATGAAAATGAAGGAAATTATGAGAAAACGAAGTTGAAAGGTCACATGTTAAATGCGAGGAGGAAAATGAAGAAATTAGAGGCCTCATTAATAAAAAGGCTTCTGAGGATCAGTGGGGAGGGCTTGCTCAGTTTAGTTTTAGATATCTATTCTATTCTATCTCTCTCTCATACTCTTGAGCACTTAGAGAATTCTTGGAGCACTCCTGGAGAGTGTGGAGTACTTGGATATTTGGATCAAGAAAGACAATGAAAGGTAGGAAAGTAGAAGAGGACACCGATATCAGCATCTACAACAGTTATGAGTGCAGGTACCGAGTTGCATGTATGTTTTCCTCACTAGTTTTGGCATGCATGGAATTCCATGTGGTTTCTTGATTATGGCTTGTCATTGGCATGGAGGACGGTCAGGATTGATGGTGGATTTTCCTAGCCTTTACATTTCCTAGATAGCCGTGGTGATTGTTGGTTTATTTCCATTGATTTTTTTTCTTGTTGGTTCTCATGATTCTTTTACTTATTGGGTTGACTTATTAGTTCCTAGAAGCCTTGATTGGAAAAAGGTCTGGAAGCCTGACAAACAATTTTCAGTTGAGCTACTAGTCCTGGAAGCCCCGGTTGGACAAGCACTTTGGAAGCCCTGTAACAGTTAGAGTTGAGTTACTAGTCATGGAATCCCTGGTTGGAACAAACACTCCGGAGGCATGGAGTAGCTTGGATGGAGACCAATCCTTTAAAATTAGTGATGTTCGATTGTGATGTGGAATCATTGGTTTGGGTTTGAGACGGTTTGGTCTCTAGAGCCCTCGAACAGCTTGGATAGAGACCAATCCTTGACAGTTAGTGATGTACGATCGTGAGGTTGAATTACTGGTTTGGGGTTGAGACATTTTTGCCTCTATAGACATTGTGTCATGTTGATTGATGTGTTTGATAATGTCCCACATTCATGCTTGGAATATGGCATGGGGGTGACTGGCTGAATTTAGATGTGGCTCAGCCATGTCTATGGTTGGGTGGAATGTGGAAGTCCCATTCCCGTTTTTCTTTTAGATTCAATAATGAAGAGCTCATTTCTCCGGTATTCAATATTCAAATATACTAGTTTATGTATATATTTCATTGTTATTGTATTCATGGTATTTTTGTTGTTAATTTGTTGGTTATAAGCAAGTATTCAATCAGTGAAGTTTATATCGTTCTATTCATGTTTTTTCCTGTAAATTATTATCACATGTATATATGGTAAAATTTATTGTATGATAGCTTATGATGTAGGGGATAAATTATTCTTAGCCATTCTCAGATAAGAAAGAGACCCCTTTGTTTAAATCCCTTGTTTATCCCTGTAGATGTTATGTTTATGACATGTTTGACGGAATGCTTATCATGGTTGGGTAGGGTCAGATGAGTTCTGATTGATTTGATTGCTTCCATATATTTTTTGTAATCCTATTTACCCTTTCTTGCAGTTACAAGAAATTCTAGGTAGTGACTTCGACTCAGGGTCTGAAAATGTGGCAGATATCCTGGAGCTATAGGCGGAAATTTGATTGTTTGAATCTTAGTCGCTACCTTGACAAGTCTAACTCGGAGCTATAGGGTCTATAACCGCTAAATTTCCCTCACATTCCCATGGCTCAGCCTCAAAGTGGCTAAACATCGGTTCCCCCTTGGGGAATAGGGCCCTGGAAGGTTGGGTTACCTCCCGGGGATGTAAATTCTTTAGTGTAATGTGTTTTTTTAGTGCTTTTGTTGGTTCCACTTCCCTAAGGTCATCTAGGAGGTTGAATCTCATATTAGTAGCCACTCATCACATGTTTAGCCTGGTTTGCTAGTTACTTGGGTAGATGTGGGAAGAGGTTGTTACAATGGAGTTCAGACAACTTAAAACAAGCCCTTACTCATCACTTCTAGTCATGATATTGAAAAAGGATGGAACCTAGTGCTTATGTCCTAATTTTAGGGGTCTTAGTCAGTTGAAAATAAAAGAAAAATTTCCTATCCAAATTATTAACGATCTTCTAGATGAAAAGCGTGGAGAAAACCTTTCAATAATCAACATATGAAGTTCATTATTAGTTTCTTGTGGTTACTTTCAATATTTATTACACTCCATCCACCTTCCAGAAGCTCATGAACCAAATTGTCAAAGCATTTCCATGCAAGTTTTTGCTAGTCTTTTTCAACAATATTTTAATCTACAAAAAATCATGGGAATTACACATATAGCATGTTGATAATTCATTGCACGTAGTAAAATAAATTTCTCCATGTAATTCATCCAATAATTCATCAATCATAGGAATGGGAAATTTCTCTTTAATATTGGGCTTATTGAGCTCCTTATAATCCAGACACATGCGCCATGATCCATCCTTCTTATACACCAATACTACTGGAGCAGAGAATGAACTTTGACTAGGTTGAATTATGCCAGCCTCTAACATTTTTGTAATCATACATTCAATTTCGCTCTTTTTGACATGTTGATCATGTCAGCCCCTTATTAAATTCTGACAAGCAATCTCGCTTAAACCTTTCAAACCCCCTCTTTCTTCCCTAAAAAATCCTTTTTCTGCCCATCGTTGCCATTTCCTACCTCCAAATTACATTATAAAGGGCCAAAAACCCACATTTGAAAATATATAAGGCCTAGCCCCTCCACCTTCTCCTCCACATGACCGAACGCCGAGACCGAGCACTAACCTTGAAGGTGCTTATCACATCGGGATATCGGGCGCATTTATAACCGTCAATCTGTACAGATCTGACGGCATTCGCAAGTCTTCATCGCGCCCGTCATCCACTCCGTTCATCGCCCAAATCGCCTGTCCACCATCTTCTTAAACCACAGATAAACGGTTCAAAGCTCACCCTCCCTTGTGGTCCCCACTCCGTGCACTGTACAAAACCGGTGGTTTATATCGCACCGCCTTTCGGAGGCGGGCGGTGTTTCTCATTTCAGAGCGATGCCATTCATCGCGCGACGTGTGTCTCGTGCACTATTTCAAAACCACCTGCTCATCGCACGTTATAGTTCGGCAGTGGACGTGGCGTCATATCACTATGAGCCGTCCGATCTGGGGAGATCCATCCGACGGTAGTTGCTCCACGAAGCTGCGTGGGATTTGACCGAGGCAAGCCGTACCCATGGCCCACTGTCCATCAACCCCCCGATGCTTTTCCAGCCGTCGATATCCTCCAGGGATCGGACGGTCCAGATCAATTGCTCGTCCACCATGTGTTTTCCCACCACATCATCATTCCACACATTCTTGTCGCGTTTTCTCCGTCTCCCTTATGCATTTCATTCAAAGGCCCAAGTATGATGTTTTAGCATTACGCCAACTTTCACCATGACTATCTTCTACAGTCATGCTGCATTTTTCAGCATAACCCATCATTGTCCTTTCATTTCGCCAGGCTACATTGCCATCTCCGTCGCCACCTGCATCCACCTTCCCATGCATTATTTTCCTAACGAGTTTGCGGGTTTTTGCAGGGTTACAGCGGCGGAAAACGGCCATGATTCATTCTCTGTTATAGTAACGGAGGACACATCAAAGGACCATTTTTCAGAGGCTGGAATTATGGAGAAAGGCCTGGGAAGGTATGTCGACAAGACTTCCATTAAAGAAGCAGGGTTGAAATCTGTCAAACCCTCCAGAGTCATTCAAAGCACAGATTGCACAGATGGAGACATTAATGGAGCAGCAGAGAAATATCAGTGAATGATCGAGGAATTCAACGTTCAACATTGAAGATCTTAAAACCTTAATTTAGGGTTTAGAAGGCAGAGGGTACCATTCACAAAAAACAGTACCCTAAAGTTTTCTTTTCAGCACCATTTTCTTTCAGGAAAGGACGGAATGTCTATGTGATTTTACTTCTTTGCCGTGCTCTTGAAGAGACTTCTACCCAGTGCATTTATTTCAGTAAGCAGGCCACAGGGTACAAACAACATTACAAAGTCATCAAGCAGTATGGGCGTGCACGTTTCCACCATCTTGTCTTAATGAGGCAAATTAAATGTTCATCACCTACTCCCTTTTCAAGCTTTCTTTTTCTCCTATAAAGCTCTTGAAGAACAGATGATTTGGGGTTCCAGATTTATCAGAAAATTAAGCAATGAGAGGAATTTTGTATACATTTTGTTGAACTCTTGTATGAATGCTCAGAGCTCGTTGGGTCTCAGTGAGGAGGATTTCCATCTGTTAAGATGATTCTGGTCTTTGGTATCTCACAGTTTGTAACGTCTCCCTTTATGTGTTAATTAAATTGTTCATCTTGTTATCATCCATATTTCTTGTATCATGTTTTGGAATGCGAGTGGCTCACTATTTCTGGTGTGAACTTATCCTAGTTGATACTCATACTAGAATCAGTCAAGCGCTTTAAATATGGCTCATGCATGATATACTGTTCCATCTTCACTCCTACCATACTTCTGCTATATTAGCTTCTATGGAATGTTATTTTTAAAACGCTTTTATTATCCATGGATTCTTAAATTGGTAAGCCCATTCATATTAATATGTGTATCTAGATATCATCTATATGACAGCTAATATTCTCTCACCCTTCTTACACAGTCAACACCTTCAGATTATTTATTTCTGTGAAGTATTTCTGAATCGGCCCGCTTTACAGTAAATTGTCTCTGAATTGTCTGATGCTTTGTATTAGAGTTTTACATCTTGCCCTACAGTATCTCTTTTCTCGTGTCAAGTTTCTGAAGGTCTTGGTCCCATTCAAATTAATATTTCTTGTTTTCAGGAGATAGCATGAGAGCCTTGTATTGTTAACTTCCCCTGTTATACTCTATGCTCCTTGCTACATATAAGATGTCTTAGGCACTGGTCTTTCACAAATCAAGGCTGTCTCTAGGAATGACAACATCTTTTTGGCACCATTTCTAGGGAACGAAGTTGAGAAAATTTAAATCCCTGGGCCTCGACAAAATCTGATTCACTCTTCAAGTAGGTGAGCATGGAGTGTTGAAGAGTTGTAGATCCCTCACCTTGGCGACTCCACATTTGTTATTTAGATAAATTCACTTGCAGTCCTGGCTCCTCGTAAACCACACCTGAGGTCAGATACGTCTCAGCCAAAGACACCTTGAGTGTCTGACCCAGAAAATATCATACATAGGAGAAATTGGAAGGAAATAAAATCAGTTCACACTGAAATCCCTAAATTGTCTGTAGAAAACTTTCCATCCTCTTCTTCTCAAGTAGCCCAAGTGCTAGATGATGACTCCACTGGTAGAAGACTCTGAACTGGTTGAGAATATGCAGTGACCATCTTTGCAAAAACATGGATCCAAACATGGATAGGGATACAAAGCTAGATGCTTTGTATGATCAATTATATGAATTAATAGAAACGTTTGATAAAGTGCTGGAGATGTATATGGCTAATATAAATGCAAATGATGATTATTTAGAATAGCCCATGCCTCTTCCAGAACGAGAACAAACTCAAGACCTAGATAATGAGAAAGACATGTATGATGCTTTAAAACCTATGGAAGATGAGGAGGAAAGCGATCAGGAACTCCCTGATTTCTTACCTATGTCTTGTGTTACGCTGACCAGAGAGTATCAGGACCTAATAGCAAAGTAAAATATGGAATGTTGCTTGGAGGAAACAAGAGACCACATATAAGAGGCAGAATCTGATGTGGAGGAAGAAACCACTCATGAGCCTTGTAGTCTAACCGAGTATCATCAGGTTCATGAGGACTGGTCTGAATCAGAAAGAGATCAAGAAACATTAGAATATCATCAAGATTTCCTTGCAAGCACAACTGAGGATATTCTAGAAGAGGTTCAAGAAGACATCCTGCCTCCAAATCAGCTAGTACAAGAAACAGAGAGTTGCTGCTCTTCTGCACAAAGAAACACAAAACAATCTTCTCCTTTGACAGAAGAAGAGATTGATCAGATATTAAATCAGTAGCCCACCTCAGAAATATTCTATGGAACACACACTCTTGCCCATTCATCTTATGATTTTGATTGTACAGATCCAGAAAGCTCCTCTATGGATCAAAGTGAAGAAGAACCTATTGATAATCCAGTATGCTAAGTTGGCAGTATTACTTATATTCATGTTTTTCCTATTTCTGATCTATTTGATGATGATGTTTCCCAAACAGAAGATAATCTTGCAGTGTCATCATTAGTAGATCTATGGGAGGAAAATCATTTCCCTTTACTTCCAGAGAGTAATAAGCCAATGCAGGCTATTTATGATACTGATGGGGAGAGCTACGATAGTATAATAGTCGATGAAGATTCCTTGAATCTTCATTCTTCTTTACCACAGATCATCAGTGAGACTGGAAACCATCAGCCTTCCTTTTCAGAAGATGAGGAGGTAAGAAAAGAAGAAATTCTTGAGCAGATTGAAATTAAGGGGCCTTCTCTTGAAAAGGAAGAAGAAATGAAACATACCCCTACTCAAGAATACATAGATATGTTCACAAAGCTCAGCTCATCAGAGCAGAATATATGAGAGCTCCAAGAGGACAACACTGTCATATATGATGAGTCCTCCAGTTTAGAAAATGAAGAAAATGAGGGAGATTCTCTTTCTCAAGAGAGTCTTGCTCTTGATCCAGTGGAAGAAGAAGAAATACTGGTTGAAGCCTACCTACCAGATATTCATAACCAGGTATCATTTCATGATCCTTATGTTCATTTCCTGCACACATGTGAAGAAGGATCAAGGGTCTTTTTGAGCAGCATGTTGCAAGCAGAAAGAAAAATTTTCAAAGCTGTTATTATGGAACAGAAAGAGTGGGAGATGCCCTGCCTTTCTAGCCTGCTCAAGGAATTGAGCAAGAAATACCAGTCATGGGATCACTTAATGGATTGGTTGCATTGGCATTATTGTATCACCTAGAGCATCAGAGACTTCCAGGTTAGAGTAGAGTAGGTAGGAAGACTGAAATAAAGCTCAGCCTATGAGCATGTAGTTAGTTGTTTTAATTTCTGCAAAAGTCCAGCAAGCTAGATAGTCTAATCCTGGCTTGGCTATTTCTCAATTTCTATTTTAGAATGCAGAGAAGAAATCTGCTAGACAGTTTAATCCTAGCAGATGTTGTTTAGGTAGAGAAAATGTGAGATCAACAGTTTAATATGGTCTCATGGAGTAATAATGGTAGAAGTAGAATAGGTTTATTTTTCCTGTCTAGAAAAATTGATGATGTAGGTGGTCTGCGAAGTTCTCAATATGCCCAAGGATGAACGTGCCGTCCCCAGGTGGATCCAATGTTGATCATGTCATCCCCCTATTAAATTCTGACAAGCAATCTCACTTAAACCTTTCAAACCCCCTCTTTCTGCCCTAAAAATCCTTTTTCTGCCCATCGTTGCCATTTCCTACCTCCAAATTACATTATAAAGGGCCAAAAACCCACATTTGAAAATATATAAGGCCTATCCCCTGCACCTTTTCCTCCATGTGACCGAAAGCCAAGACCGAGCACTAACCTCGAAGGTGCTTATCACATCGGGATATCGGGCGCGTTTATAACCGTCGATCTGTACAGATCTCACGGCATTCGCAAGTCTTCATCGTGCCCGTTGCCCACTCCGTTCATTGCCCAAATTGCCTATCCGCCATCCATTTAAACCGTAGCTCAACGGTTCGCAGCTCACCCGCCGATATTTCTCATTTCAGAGCGATGTCATTCATCGCGCGATGCGTGTCTCGCGCACTATTTCAAAACCGCCTGCTCATCATGCGTTATAGTTCAGTAGCGGACATGTCACGATATAACTATGAGCCATCCAATCTGGGGCGATCCATCCGACGGTAGTCGCTCCACGAAGTTGCCCGAGATTTGACTGAGGCAAGCCGTACCCTTGGCCCACTGTCCATTGCCCCCCCGATGCTTTTCCAGCCGTCGATCTCCTCCAGAGATCGGACGGTCCAGATCAATTGCTCATCCACCACGTGTTTTCCCGCCACATCATCATTCCACGCGTTCTTGTCGCATTTTTCTCTGTCTCCCTTATGCATTTCATTCAAAGGCCCAAGTGTCATGTTTTAGCATTCCGCCAACTTTCACCATGACTATCTTCTACAGTCATGCTACATTTTCTGCCATATCCCAACACTGTTCTGCCATTTCGCCAGGCTACATTGCCATCTCCATCGCCACCTACATCCACCTTCCCATGCATTGTTTTCCTAACGATTTTGCGGGTTTTTTTAGGGTTACAGTGGCAGAAAACCGCCATGATTCATTCTCTGTTACAGTAACAAAGGACACATCAAAGGATCATTTTTCAGAGGCTAGAATTATGAGAAAGGCCTGGGAAGGTATGTCGAAAAGACTTACATTAAAGAAGCAGGGTTAAAATCTGTCAAACCCTCCAGAGTCATTCAAATCATAGATTGCGCAGATGGAGACATTAATGGAGCAGCGGAGAAATATCAATGAATGATCGAGGAATTCAACGTTCAACATTGAAGATCTTAAAACCTTAATTCAGGGTTTAGAAGGCAGAGGGTACCATTCGCAGAAAATAGTACCCTAAAGTTTTCTTTTTAGCACCATTTTCTTTCAGGAAAGGACGAAATGTCTATGTGATTTTACTTCTTTGCCGTGCTCCTGAAGAGACTTCTACCCAGTGCATTTATTTCAGTAAGCAGGCCACAGGGTACAAACATCATTACAGAGTCATCAAGCAGTATGGGCGTGCACGTTTCCGCCATCTTGTCTTAATGAGGCAAATTAAATGTTCATCACCTACTCCCTTTTCGAGCTTTCTTTTTCTCCTATAAAGCTCCCGAAGAACAGATGATTTGGGGTTCCAGATTTATCAGAAAATTACGTAGTGAGAGGATTTTTGTATAAATTTTGTTGAACTCTTGTATGAATTCTCAGAGCTCGTTGGGTCTCAGTGAGGAGGAGTTCCATCTGTTAAGACGATTCTGGTCTTTGGTATTTCACAATTTGTAACTTCTCCCTTTATGTGTTAATTAAATTGTTCATCTTGTTATCATCCATCTTTCCTGTATCATGTTTTGGAATGTGAGTGGTTCACTGTTTTTGGTGTGAAATTATCCTAGTTGATAGTCATACTAGAATCAGTCAAGTGCTTTAAATATGGCTCATGCATGATATACTGTTCCATCTTCACTCCTACCATACTTCTGCTATATTAGCTTCTATGGAATGTTATTTTTAAAACACTGTTATTATGCATGGATTCTTAAATTGGTAAGCCCATTCATAGTAATATGTGTATCTGGATATCATCTATATGACAGATAATATTCTCTCACCCTTCTTACACAGTCAACACCTTCAGATTATTTATTTCTGTGAATTATTTCTGAATCGGCTCACTTTACAGTAAACTGTCTTTGAATTGTCTGATGCTTTGTATTAGAGTTTTACATCTTGCCTCTGCAGTATCTCTTTTCCTGTGTCAAGTTTCTGAAGGTCTTGGTCCCATTCAAATTAATATTTCTTGTTTTCAGGAGATAGCATGAGAGCTTTGTATTTTTAACTTCCCCTGTTATACTCTATGCTCCTTGCTACATATAAGATGTCCTAGGCACTGGTCTTTCACAAATCAAGGCTGTCTCTAGGAACGAAAACAGGACATAAGGATATCTATAAGGCCTAATATTTGGAGGAACACTTCCTGGAATCAAATGAATAGCATGATAATGATCACGAAAAGGTGGGAGTCCTTTGGGAGTTTCAAAAACCTTGGAATCATTGTCCAAGACTTTTTGGAGATCTAGAGAAATAGATGATTTTGATGTTCGAACTTCTACTAAGCATAATTGTGCAATTACGCCTCGTTGTTATTTCTTCAGAAGATTTTTCATGACCTTAGAGCTTATTATATTTCCTGGCTTCCCTATGATACCTCGTAATTCAATTTCCTTTCCTTCCCAAAAAAAATTTAAGAAAAGTTCTGGAAAATTAAAATCTATCATCCCCAAAGATTGTTGTTATAGGTTAATTTGGGCACCATTCCCAATGACCTGGTTTACTGGACATCATCTCCAGAACCAATGAATAGGGTCTATCATTCCCTATCATTTCAGTTGTTACATGCCCTAAGACAAATAATAAGACAAATCATCCATGACTTTCATCCGCAAAGGTTTCGAAGATTTGAAGTTTATAATATATCATATGAAAGCTCACCAACGCTGCCTCTAAAGGGACTAATTGCACTACATATGCAATGAACCCCATTGAAGGGTTCTCTACAAAGCACTTCTCGACACTCAAGGGTGCGTTGGTCACACTGGGAGAAAAATTCTCATTGTTCCGGAATATCCACTTGGCCAGTGCCTTCTAGAAGAGTTCACAGGTGTCCAATTTCGAATCCATGTGTCCATTTGATACCTATGATACTGGGAACATGTCTTGCCTATTATTATAAAGTCATTTATTGTAAAACTACCTTCACCTCCTCTATAAATTGAGCATAGATCTTAGTGTTTGAGAAGGAATAATTTCAGTAGAGAAATGCTAGTGGAATTTCAATTGAGGAATTGATTTGAGTGACATGCTACTGGAGAGATGTGCATTGTGATGAGTTTGGGATGCTGCTAGAGATGGTGACACTAAATCAATCACTGGGTTGTAAACTCCCCTTCTATCCATTAATAAATATTGCTTCTTACTTTCCCACATATGTATCTATATAAGCTCATGTATTTCATATTATGAATTCTTATTTGATGCATATGGTTCATGTTCTATTGATTTAACTGAATAAATTGAATATACATCTGTATTATTGCTATCTTTTGTTGTTTAGTGTTCATCTTTGTAGGAAATATTTTGGCAATCTAGCTTAGATTTGAAGCTACAACGAGAGCGAAAGAAGGAGAATAGGAAGCGCTTGGACTCCAAGTAAGTTCTTTGATCTGTTTTGTGTGTCTATTTACAGTTAAGAAAAGTAGTTGCAAAGTCTTTAACCAGTTGTTCTAGATGAGCACTGCATCTAGGGAAGAATGTATTATCCGTAATCCATAGTTCCGCATAACAAATTGGCAACTCCACTGGGGAATTTACCCTTCATCCTTGGTATATTTGCCTCTATTTGTCTTTTATTATTCACCCAGTAGCATTTACTCTAAAATATTAGGCTTTTTGAAATCAAAATTTGCATTAGAAGTGTGTCAAACAGTTGAGTTTTTGTTCTCTGCTGCACTCAATGCATTGTTGGTCAAGACACAGTGTTGTGAAAAACACTCTCTCCCATTCAGGGATGCATTGTAGAGCACTCTCTCCCATTCAGGGGTGCATTGCAGAGCACTTTATCCCACTCAGGTGTGCTTTGCAGAGCATTGTCTCCCACTCAGGGGTGCTTTGCAACGCACTTTCTCCCACTTAGGGGTGCTTTGCAACGCACTTTCTCCCCTTAGAGACTGTGTTTCCCCCTAAGCCAACCAAATTCCCTTTGAATGTGTCATTGAAATTTTATTTGGCTTTTTGTTTACTTTGTTTTCAAGTGCCTAATGCCTCATATTGACCAGTAACTTTATCTACCTCTTCCTCCTTTGAAAGAAAAGTTTGTTCAATGTTTATTTAAAGTGTTTTTCTTTATCATTGATGAATTAATTTCAAAGTATTTTCATTGTTGCATTAGATCCATTTTCTTTTTGAAAAAGGAAATTGTCGTTAAATTCTTCATTTCCTGATAGGAGAAATTGTTGTTAAATTCCTCATTTTTCCTTCAAAAGATAAATTGTTGTTTAAATTCTTCATTTCTCAAAAGTAAAAGGCATTTTTTTTATTTGATTTGATGCACTTAGTTTCCTTTTCTGCATTCACATTAAAGGGAATGAAAATAAAAACCTGCATTTGCATGTAGTGGATTGTGTGTTTTGCATAGGAACAATTAGGAAAGCTGCATTTTAGTTTGTTCTTTTTGGTTGATTGCTCTCAAATTGATTTCTCTTTCCCTCTAGTAGTTAGGATTTTCATTGAAAAAACTAAAAGTGAAAGATTGGTTCTCATTTTAGTTTTCATTTTACGAATTTCCAATACATCATCGCAGTGAAACTTGAAAGGGAAATTGATAAACAAGATAATCTTAAATTTTACATCAATTTACCTAACAAAGCATTGGAACCACAACGATAACATTTAGAAGGTCTAGGCTAGAGACGTGTTCTGGCATCGTAAAACATAGCAGCTGTTGTTAATTTTCTGTGATACATTTCGAGTGTGATACCTCACTCCACGTATGTAAGTATATCATAGCTCGTCCATGTACTTTCAGGTATATCGGGCGGTGTTACAGTATGAAAAGTATAAAAGGGTGCCCTCACTGTGCAGTTTCGCATTAGACAACGCTAATATGGACTTGGGCCTCCACGTACCTTCAGGTATATTTTTGAGGAAAAATTTAGGTTGCTATCCATCCATAATGAACTGAGTTGGCCACCTTGTAAATTTTGATACAGAGAACACAACATTCGGGGAGATTGCTTGCTCGTACTTCTTGGTTCGCTAGGAGGTATTCTGCAGTTCACAGTTTCTTGGTAAACCTTTTTTCTTAGCATTACCATTTTATTTTGTTTATTTGTTTTTGGTTAAAATAAATCAGTCATCGTGGAATAACAAAATCATTTTCCTCATCATTCGCATAGATTAGTATTGAAACCACCTTTACCACGAGAAGTTACTTCTAGTTGGTGAAGGCGATATCACTCTACCGAAACCAGTACTATTAGTACCTCTAGTGAAGCATCATCTTCCCATATACTAGAGTCAGTATAAGTTGTTTCTACAAATCCTGGTTTGTCTACTATTGTCGAGATAGAGTCCTCGCAGCTACCCATGGTCATGATCCATCCAACCTGTGAGACCATACTTCCCGAACCCGACGTTGTTCAACTGTAAGTTGATATGGATCCCATTGTGCTTTAGGGGGTAGTTATTATTGGTGAAACTGGACATCATCCCTAGGACCAATGAAATAGGGTCTATCATCCCCTTATATTTTAGTTGCTATATTCCCTAAGTGGAGAACATCTAGATCCCGAAGTTGAACAACCAGAAGTTGTTCTTGCATTGGTCACTCCACAATCTATTGTAGCCATTGAGTCTCCCATATTGCACAGTCAACCCCCTGAAATATACATTGGACTCGACAGAGAAATACTTCCACTTGGTTTGATTTCGATTCAATAAATCCCACAAGACGAGACACCTTTAACTCCAACCCATTTTTGGGAGGATCTTTACCTGTACGAGTCTTTTCCTCAATCACCTTCCTCTACTTTTGTTGATCCTATTTCATTTTGATTTCCCGTATATTCTATAGGGTATGCATTGGGTCATTTGACCATGGCTGAGATAACAACCCAAACTGAACCTTCTATTTTAGCTGTGAAAGCATATACTGTTGCTTCAAGTTTGATGTTTTGTCCATTGACTTCACCCATGCCATCATCTGGAATCCTATATTGTTCCTCCCATATGAGTACTGAATGGCTTCATCCTTTGTTTACATCTACAGTGCAATATCAAGCTGGTCCCATCAGTTATTCCCTTTAGTGGCCAGTGATTTCACATAAATTACCCTGTGAAATTCCAAAATTCAATGAAAACCCCAGAGAAGACTCGTCAATGCATGTTATAATTTATCATTCGTGGTGCTCATCAAGATCCTTAAATGATTACTCCGTTAGACTACGTCTTTTCCAACGAACACTTACTAGTCCAACTGTAGAATGAGGATGGTTATTTTACTTTGTCAACCTCGTTAAAAAATGAAACAGGTTATGAGGATGGATCTTTTACTGTGTCAATCTCATTAAAAAATGAAACATGTTTTGAGGATAGTTCTTTTTTTCTTGTGTCAACCTCTTTAAAAAATGAAACAAGTGCCTATGAGGATAGTGTTTTTTTCTTGTGTCAACCTTGTTAAAAAATGAAACAAGTGTCAATGAAGATAGTTCTTTTACTGTGTCAACCTCGTTAAAAATGGAACAAGCCCTAAGGATTGTTCTTTTACTGTGTCAACCTCGTTAAAAAATGAATCAGGTGTTGAGGATAGTTATTTTCCTGTGTCAACCTCGATAAATGAAACATGTTCCCATGAGGATGGTTCTTTTCCTGTGTCAACCTAGTTAAAAATTGAATCAGGTGAATAAGAATAGTTCCTTTTCTTGTGTCAAGCTCGTTAAAAAATGAAACAAGGTTCCATTAGAATAGTTCTTTTCCTGTGTCAAGCTCGTTAAAAAATGAAACAAATCCTTCCCTATAATGAACCTTCATTCCATCCAGCTATTAGTAACCAGTAATCTACTTAGGTGAATGAAATGAATCTTTGGGGGGCATCTACTCTTGCAAAGGGCATTCGGCATGTGCTCTTGCAGGGGGGCATTCAAAACATTCTTAGCAATCGATCGCAATCAGCTACTAAAGTTCAGGGGAAAAAATAGGTTCAGAGCTCCAAAATGCAAATGGTAACTACTGAATGGTAAAAATGAATAGTAAAACCTTTTTTATTTAGTCATTTAACTATTTGCAATGAATATTTATTGCTATGACTATATTTTTATTATATTTTTTTATCATGAAACATGTATTTTTAATCCATTTGATGTTGTTCTGAACAAGTTTTACAACTGATGAAAAGATTAGTCGTGTAGATTTATTTCAAGAATGATTTGACCACAAAGAATAGTTTTTATCCTTATTTTTTGAGCTTTGTTAAAAATGAAAAAGGATTTGAAGTGCACCTTTATCTCTTTTTTGAGCTTCAATAACAACGAAAAAGGAACCCCTAGAGTCTTTTTTCAGTGCTTTTCAGACTCCGAAAATGTGAAAAGATTTACAAACACTTGTCTTTTCAAGCTCGTAAAAGTAAATGAATTGATATCTACTTGGTATAAGTTTAGCCTTTTTCTGGAGTGAGATAGATTATTTACGAAAAAGGAATACCTTGGTCAAACATGACTAAAGAGGTTCTCTCAGATATTATTTTACACTTTTTCAGATATGAGCGACAACTTTACAAAATGTTACTTATGGAGTTTTCTTTCATCCTCTTTTTCAAACTCTCTAAATATGAAAAAGGACCAGATTGTCACTGTCGTTAAGCTCGTTAAAACATAAAATAGCGACGGGCTTGTCAATCATGGCAAGAATCGAGTTTTCATTCATCGCTATATTCATTAAATTATGAAATAGCGATACTTTATTTTCTCTAAGGGTTGAATTATAGATCCAGCAAATGTTATCCTCCTAAAGCTTGTTAAAAAATAAAGAGGTACTGGTCGACAAATGACCGGGGAAAATTTGGGAAAGTGAATAGAAATTTTTACGGTAGCAGGTCGCTCTTGAACATGACACTTCACTCCATCACCGTGAATTGTGATTGTTTGGGTTGGGTAATATTATTGATGGTTCATTCATACCTATGGCTCATCATACCTTCACTTCAGTTTTCAGTCAATGCTTCCGACTCATCTCAGTTTCGCCGATATGTTCAAGAGAAGTCATCCAATGAATACTCATCCTTTTGCAATACTCATAAACATTTATTCTCATGACAGTCATCCCTGAACATTGCTATATCAAGTCATACCTTTGTCTTTAAAATCAGTAAATCCCGTTTCGCAATAAGGTGGTTTCCTGTAGACGACAAATCACTATCCATGAAGTTGACTTAGAAACATCATATTCCAGTACCGTGAGGCTTGTTACAGCATCGACAAGATCCTCGCTTCTGGACTTTTGACCGAAATATTTTTTTTGGAGTTCGACATCAAATCATCTATTCATGCCTTCCGAAATGTACTGCAGTACCTTGAGGGCCATTGACATCAATGATGGTTCTCTTGCGTTTGTTTATAGCTCACATAATTGGCTGGTAATCGAATGATGTCTTACCATGTTCGACCACAAATCATATATTCGCATGGCTAGACTTGTACCCGAATGATCAAGTGAACGAGATAAGAAGACCCTGGATCTAGTTTCAGCCATCCCGACTACGATTTCAGGATTGTTGTACACATCATCTATACGGTGACCTTACATATAGATCGTCATCCAAACATGGGCATATATATGTAGGCATGTCTGTATTGGGCAACATTTCAATGTAGATGACTTTTTGAATTATGTACATGTTACTAGAAATTTTATGTGCTGAGCATGGGAATGCCTTCCCTCAGAAATTATGATCAAGAGGATATATCATGATGTAATGTATTGTAAGATTGATGTAGGTCGCCACTCCACTTCATCTCCAGCCCATCACAGTGTAAAGTATCTCAATCAAAATATTGCTGTTATTATTCTGACTTCATGCTTTAGGGGGAAATTGTTATAAGTCAATTTGGGCACCATTCTTAATGACCTGCTTAACTGTACATCATCTCCAAAACCAATGAATAGGGTCTATTATTCCCTATCATTTCAGTTGTTACATGCCCTACTAAAAAGAACAAGACAAATCATCCATGACTTTCATCTACAAAGGTTTCCAAGATTTGAAGTTTATAATATATCATATGAAAGCTCACCAACGCTACCTCTAAAGGGACTAAGTTCATTGCATATGTAAGTAACCCCACTCAAGGGTGCTCTGCAAATCACTTCTTGACACTGAAGGGTGTGTTGGTCACATTGGGAGCGAAATTCTCATTGTTCTGGAATCTCCACTTGGCCAGTGCCTTCTAGAAGAGTTCACATGTGTCAAACTTCGAATCGATGTGTCCATTTGATACCTCTCAAAATAGGAACATGTCTTGCCTATTATTAAAAAATCATTGATTGTAAAACTACCTTCAACTCCTCTATAAATTGAGCATAGATCTTAGTGTTTGAGAAGGAAGAATTTGAGTAGAGAAATGCTGGTGGAATTTCAATTGAGGAATTGATTTGAGTGGCATGTAGCTGGAGAGATGTGCATTGTGATTAGGCTGGGATGTTGCTGGAGATGGTGACACTAAATCAATCACTGGGTTGTAACCTCCTCTTCTATCCATTAATAAATATAGCTACTTACTTTCCCACATATGTATCTGTATAAGCTCATGTGTTTCATATTTTGAATTCTTATTTGATGCATATGGTTCATGTTTTATTGCTTTAACTGAATAACTTGAATAGAAATCTGTATTATTGCTATCTTTTGTTGTTTAGTGTTCATCTTTGCGAGAAATATTTTGGCGATATAGCTCAGATTTGAAGCTACATCAAGAGCGACAGAAGGAGAATAGGAAGTGCTTGGACTTCAAGTAAGTTCTTTGATTTGTTTTGTGTGTCTATTTACAGTTAGGAAAAGTAGTTGCAAATTATTTAACCTATTTTTCTAGATGAGCACTACATCTAGGGAAGAATGTTTTATCTGTAATCCATAATTCCGCATAACAATTGTAATCATTTCACTCCTAGTACAAAATCATCAGCTCCCATTGGAATGGAAATAATTGGACTTTTCAATACATATTCCCCCATGGCTAGCTTGATATTATGGCATTTTCCAGAGCAATTTATAGTTCCTCAATTTTCAACCATCAATTGAAATTCTGGTGCTAGGTATAGGAAACAATTCAATTCCTTGGCTACCTTACGATGAATAAAATTATGGGTACTACCCGAATCAATCAACACTATTACCTTTTTCTTCTTGATATGTCCTTCTATCTTGAGAGTTTGAGGAGTGGTAATTCCTGCCAATGCATTAAACGATATGGTCGAACTCATTTCTTCTTCTTCTAGGGTTGGTTCCTGGTGTATATCCTCTTCTTTTGAAGTTTCTTGTTCATTTTCTTCTTCATCTTCACAATCGATGTAAAATAATTTCTTCTCAGCACACTTATGACCTTCAGTGTATTTGCTATCACAACTGTAGAAAAGCCCTTTTGCTCTTTTTTCTTCCAATTGTTGTGGTGTCAACCTTGTAGGTTGTGGAAGTCTAGTAGTAGAAACACTTCCATCTTTATAGATGTGAGTGGTAGGCTTCCTTGTTGCCATAATTTTACATTCAATTTTTCTTGCCAACCTGAATGCCTTGTCCAATGAATCAGGTTCCCAAATGTGAAATTCATGTTGGATGTTATCCTTTAAAGTCCCTATGAAGACATCAATCATGTGTTCCTCTGGAATATCAGTTACCTTTATATTCAATTTTTGGAAGTCCTCAATGTGCTCCCCCACTAAACCCTTTTGTTTGAGATTTATCAATTGGCTAAAGAAGGTGTTGCTCTTTGTATCCTCATAATGTGCTATCATTTCCTTCATAAAAATTGACCAAGTAACAATTGTTTTATGAGAGAAAAGCCATTGATACCATAAAAATGTATTTTGTTATAAATGTAAAGTTGCAATGCGTACCTTTTGTGTGTTTTGCACGTTATTGAGATCAAAATATTGCTCCATTTGTAGTATCCATGTTATGGGATCCTTGCCATCAAACTTCCTCATATCCATCTTTGGAATATGGTGGTTCTTCCAACCAACATTATATTTTATGTAATCACGATTAAAATTTATTTCGTTCTCACATGAGTTTCCTCTACTATCTTTTCGCCATTGGGAAACATTTCTTGTATCAACTTTTTCAAACCTTCTATGTCTGCTTTTAGATCATTCTTCATGTTTTCCATGTTGTCTTTCATTTTTTCTTCCATGTCATACATCTTAGCTTCCATGCCAACTTCCATGCCATCCATCTTAGCTTCCACACATTTCTTCAAACCATCCATCTTCACTTCCACGCCTTTCTTAAAAACTTCCATTTCATTTTTTGTTTCTCTTTGCGAGAGCGAAATTTGGTGCACTTGATCTTGTAATTTTGATAGATCGTGTTGCAATTCTTCATCTTAAGAAACTATGAGGGCTTAATGGGTGTTGAATTATTTTTAGGAGGAATTTTACAACCCAATACTGATATCTATGCTCAATAGGCCTTTGGAATCACTTAAAACTGATTTTTCAAGCAAGACTTATGCAATTTGAAAAAAATACACACATTTTTCTTGATTTTGAGGAACTCGATATTGAAACTTAATTATCTCTGTGATTTCGGATCTTCAATATCTGAAATTCACCCCTGAAGGAGCCCTCTGAATATTCTGTCTAATTCCATAGGTCTGACTTGATTTGGATTCTTGAAGACAAAGTTACTCCCAATCTCCTACAATGACCTAATTATGGACTGGTTCAGTAAAGTGAAATTGTACGACTTGCCACGTGTCACTGTTTCCTCTTTCGGTTATAAAATTGATATATAGGAAACTATAGTTCATGTGTTTGGATCTAATTTTTACAAAATTCCAATCCAATTCTCAGAGAGAGAGAGTTATGACGATTTTCCCATGGTCACCTCTTTCAGATGAAATTCGGGAGCCTGAAAAATCCCTAACTTACACAGACCCTATCTCCAATAATATTGCAAATAAAGCTCTGAAATTTTTCCATGACGTTCCTCTAGATTTTAGATTCACTCTGTGAATATTTTAGCTTTTGAACCCTCATAGAAAAAATTTATAGCGATAATTCCACGATGACCTGTTTAGGTTAAATTCAGGAGCCTGTAAAAATCCCTAACGTGCACAGATCATATCTCTGAAAATGTTGTGAACTAAGATATGAAAATTTTCCATGATGTTCCTGTGGATTTTGGCTTCACTCTTTAAACATTTCATCTTCTGAACCTTTGTAGAAAATAATTTATAGCAAAAATTCCACGATGACCTGTTTGGAGTAGCAAAACCCTAGAATCCAAAGCTCCGATACCAAATGTTATGAAACCAGCTCCAAAAATAGAAGAAAAGAGAGATAAATGCCTTAGAAATCAGCCACTTTGAGGGGGAAACCTACAATACATTACATAAATGAACAATTCTTGGATGATTCAAATGACCAAAACCTCATTTCTATATATAGGAGTCTATGGGGCCACAATGTAATCCTAGCCGACCTAACAATAGTAATGTAAGGGCACAATAATAACAATATGGGGGTTATAGGGGTACAACAATAACAATAAGGAGGTTACACTAGAAACAATAAGGGACTATACTAGTAATATAGGGACCTAACAGACTCTTTCTTATTTCCTTCTAATGTAAAACTATCCTTTTTGGAGTAGAGCCCCTTTTTTCTTGAAAGAATTCTTCGTATGAGATTTTTCAGCTTTATCTCTAGGATTTTTATCCTTTTCATTTGTTTCCTTCTCTCTATAAAGGAAGTTGGAGTAAAATTCCCAAATCTTCCACATTCAAAGTATTGGAAGGGTATATTTCCCTTACACTTTCCTGAAAAATGTTTTAGCTTTCTAGCAAACTAAACCAACTGTTGATCAAATTCACAGTTGGAACATTCTTGGTGATATATGTGTTCCTTAGTATTCTTTGATGATTTAAATGCTACATCCTTTGGCTCTACCTTCCATTTTTCTATTCTCATCTGATATGATGTTTGAGCTCCATGTAGTTGCTCCAGTAAAAGATACTTCAAGTCTAAGATCTCTTCTATATATTAGACCATAGTTGAATCTCATGGGTAGATATATCAATACCTTATTGAAAACTACTTCATTCATGAGTTCTTCTCCCAATCCTTTAATATTATTTTCTACCTCACCACTATAAGAAAATATCCTGGTATATTTTATTCTCCATTAATTCTTAAGCTCTGAAACCTCATTCTAGTTTCTTGAAGCTTGACTTTCTTAACTTTACAATATCCTTTAAAACTATTATAAATCTTGCAGCATACTTTCTTGGTTGACTTAAAGTGCATTGCGTTTGTTAGTTCATGTTGATTAAGACCAAATAGAATTGAATTCTTGTCCTTTTGATTGTTCCCATAAACATTTTTACCATTTGCATCTGTAGGAGGGGTTTCTAGGACAATATAATCAACTAATACAGAACTCCAAACATCTACACCTAGGGACATTAGATAGGCTTCCATACTGAATTTCCAGAATACATAATTTGTACCATCAATAATTGGTATCTTACTTGAATAAGCATCTTGGATTTCTTTTTTGGCCATGATTCCCTACCAATTTTTCTTCCAGTGGTTAATTTTTTATTGAACGAACTTGTATCTGATACCAATTGTTGGGATCATAATTTATATTACACTAAAACTAACAGGTGTTAGTAAACGTACACATTTCCAGATTTAACAGATCCTTGAGTGGAAGTTAAGCACATCTTGTGAAACACACAAGGAGCATTTCCAAGTCAAAGAAGGGGAGCTAAAATTTTACCATCTTTTTTCACTATTTTTTATGTACTATCACTTGTTTCCTAACAATCCCCTTAAAATATAAGCATTTTGGGATGGGGCCAATCTTGCATAACTACAGCTTTCTTGGAATCAACTCATAGTCTTACTTGACTTACAATGTTTTCCAAATATTCAAACTTAGGAGCCCAAAAAGAACATTTGGAATGCTTCATAAATAATTGGTAATCTCGTAAGAGTTGTAATGAATTATCAACATGCTATATGTGTAATTCCCATCATTTATTGTAGATTAAAATATCGTTGAAGAAGACTAGAAAAAACTTGCATAGAAAGGCTTTGAAAATTTTGTTCACGAGCCTCGATGGAGTGTAATAAATATTGAAAGTAATCACAAGAAACTAATAATGAACTTCATATATAGATTATTGAAAGGTTTGCTCCACGCTTTTCATCTAGAAGATCATTAATAATTTTGATAGGAAAATTTTCCTTTATTTTCAACTGACTAAGACCCCTAAAATTAGGACACAAGCACTAGGTTCCATCCTTCTTTAATATCATGACTAGAAGTGATGAGTAAGGGCTTGTATTAAGTTGTTTGAACTCCATTGTAACAACCTCTTCACACATCTACCTAAGTAACTGTAAAACGAGGGTAAACATGTGATGAGAGGCTACTAATATGAGATTCAACCTCCTGCATGACCTTAAGGAAGTGGAGCCAATGGAAACACCAAAAAAACACCTTACACTACATCATTAACATCCCCAGGAGGTAACACAACCTTCTAGGGCCATGTTCCCTAAGGGGGAACCAATGTTTAGCCACTTTGAGGCTGAGCCATGGGAATGTGAGGGAAATTTATCAGCTATAGACCCTATAGCTACGGGTTAGCCTTGTCAAGGTAGTGACTAAGATTCAAACAATCAAATTTCCGCCTATAGGTTCGGGATATGTGCCATTTTTTCAGCCCCTGAGCCCAAGTCATTGCTTAAAATTTCTTGTAACTTCAGGAGAGGGTAAATAGCATTACAAAAAACATATGGGAGCAATCACATCAATCGGAACTGATCTGAGCCCACCCTACCATGACAATAATTTCGTAAAACATGTCACAAACATAACATCTACAGGCATAAACAACAGATTTAAACAAAGGGGTCTCTTTCTTATCTGAGAATGGATAAGAAGCATTTCTCCCCTACATCATAAGCTACCATACAATCAATTTTACCATAGATACATATGTTAATCATTTACAGGAAAAAATATGAATAGAGCGATACATCATCACTGATCGAATACTTTCTTATAAGAAACAAATTAACAACAGAAATACCATGAATACAATAACAATGAAATCTATACATAAACTAGTATATTTTCATACCGAATACCGGAGAAATGAGCTCTTCCTTATTGAATGTAAAAGAAAAACGGGAATGGGAATTCCATGTTGCACTCGACCATAGACATGGCTAAGCCAAATATCACTTAAGCCACTCACCCCCATGCCATATTCCAAGCATGAATGTGGGACTTTATCAAATACATCAATCAAAACAAAACCAGGGCTATAGAGACCAAACCATCTCAAACTCGAACCAGTGATTCCACCTCATGGTCGTACATCACTAATTGTCAGGGATTTGTCTCCATCTAAGCTACTCCAGGGCTCTAGAGACCAAATCGTCTCAAACCCAAAACAATGATTCCACATCACGATCGGACATCACTAATTGTCAAGGATTGGTTTCCATCCAAGTTGCTCCATGCCTCCAGAGTGTTTGTTCCAACTAGGGATTCCATGACTAGTAATTCAACCGCAACTGTTACAGAGCTTCCAGAGCATTTATCCAATTGGGGCTTCCAGGACTAGTAACTCAACCCACAGTTTTTCGTCGAGCTCCTAGAGCGTTTTTCAAACCAAGGCTTCCAGGAACTAGTAACTCAACCCAACAACTAAAAGAATCATGAAAACCAACCAGGAAAAAATCAATGGAAATATGTTGTGTAACCAGCTCCAAAAATAGAAGAAAAGAGATATGAACGCCATAGAAATAAGCCACTTCGAGGGGGCAACCTCCAATACATTACATAAATGAACAATTCTTGGATGATTCAATTTACAAAACCTCCTTTATATATATAGGAGTCCATGGGGCCATAATGTAATCCTAGTGGGCCAAAATGTAATCCTAGCCGACCTAACAATAATAATTTAAGGGCACAATAATAACAAAATGGGGGTTACAAGGGTAAAATAATAACAATAAAGGGGTTGCACTAACAACAATAAGGTACTATACTAGTAATATAGGGACCTAACATGCCCCTCTCCTTCAAAAAAGTGTTGTCCTCAACGCTTGAGTAGCTCTGGGTGCTTCTGTATAAAATTCTCATCCTCCCATGTAGAATCTTCAGTGGGTAAGTTCTTCCACTTGATGAGATACTCTGAAATTGATCGATTCTATAATTTTCGAGTTCTTGTTTCCGTGACCGCTTCAGGTTCCAATATCATTTTTCCTTCCTCATCAAGTTCTGGCAATATTGTTTGAACTGGAAGATTTTCACCTATAACCTTCTTTAAGCATGAAACATGGAAAACTGGATGTACTCGCGAAGAAGCAGGAAGCTCCAATTTGTATGCCATAGTGCCAATATTTTGCAACACCTTGTAAGGACCATAGTACTTTGGCGATAATTTATTATCCTTCTTAGCTTGCTTGAGGGGCATTTGTTTCTATGGTTGTAGCCGTAAAAATACCCAATCTCCTACATCAAAAATTCTCTCGCTGCGATGTTGATCTGCCTGTTGTTTCATTTGATTTTGTGCCAAATTCAGGTTATCCTTTAAGAGTTGGAGAACTTCTTGCTGATGCTCGATGTGATCTTCCACTGCTTGAAACTTCAAATTTTCCCTTAAGGATGATGTGATCGATGGTGGATGATATCCATAAAGTGCCATAAATGGGGTCATTTTTGCTGCAGTATGGAAGGAAGTGTTATACCACCATTCAGCGAGAGGTAACCACTTGACCCATTGTGTTTGTTTATCAGATACAAAACAACGAAGATATCCTTCCAAACATTTATTTACTATCTCGGTTTGACCATCAGATTGAGGATGATAAGATGAGCTATGAGCTAATTGAGTACCCAAACAAGAAAATAACTCCGTCCAAAATTTTCCAGTAAAAATGGGATCTCTGTCGCTCACAATAACCCTTGGGCTTCCATGTAGCTTTTGAATTCTGTCCATAAATGTAGTAGCAACTGTACTTGCTTTAAATTGATGAGATAATGCACAAAAGTGTGCATACTTGGTAAGTCTATCAACTACCACCATGATGACATTCTTTCCTTCAGACTTAGGTAAACCTGTGATAAAATGCATTGAAATCTCCTCCCAACATTGACTTGGAATGGATAAAGGTTGTAGAAGTCCCGGGGTCTTAATTGTCTCCACTTTATTCTGCTGGCAAACCAAACATTCCGCCACAAACTTTTGAATATCAGATTTAAGGCCATCCCAAAAAAATTGTTTCTTCACCCTATGGTAAGTTTTTAAAAATCCTGAGTGTCCTCCTAAAGGAGATGTGTGCAATTCCAGAACAATATTTTGTTTTACTTGGGAATCCTTACAAAGATATAAGCGATCTTTGTACCATAAGGAATCATTTTTCCAACTAAATGTATCAGATGTACTAGGATCTTGCTGCAACTTTTGAATGAGTGTCCATACATCTTTGTCCTTCTTCCATTCATCTCTTGCTTCTGTTATCCAATCTGGTTGGATAATAGAAATGGCACAAAGCAATGCTTCCACCTCTTCATTCTTTCTTGAGAGTGCATCTGCAACAACATTAAGCTTTCCCTTTTGTAGATTATTTCAAAGTCATAACCCAACATCTTTGTGACCCATTTTTGCTGCTCTTCTGAAGATAGTCTTTGTTCCAAAAAGTGTTTAAGAATATCATGATCAATTTTTACCTTGAAGTGTCTTCCCATTAGGTAAGTTCGCCATTTCTTTAGTGCATGTAGTATTGCTAACATTTCCTTCTCATAAATAGGTTTCTGTAAATACTTTCCTTTGATTGGACGACCTTCAAAAGCAATGGGTCTTCCTTCCTGCATTAAAACTGCACCAATTCCATTTCCTGAGGCATCACATTCCACAATAAAGGTTTTTGTGAAGTCTGGTGTAGCTAAGACCGGTGCTAGGCACATTGCCTCTTTAAGATGTTCAAAGGCATTAGTTGCTTCAGGAGTCCATGAAAATGCATCTTTCTTCAATAATGTTGTTAGAGGTGCTGCTATTCTCCCATAATTCTTAACAAACTTGCGATAATACCCCGTTAACCCGAGAAATCCTCGCAACTTCTTTATGGTTGTGGGGACTTTCCATTCCTTAATGGCTTTAATTTTGTTAGGGTCTACTTTAACACCCTCGTGAGATACAATATGACCCAGATATTCCACCCCTTGTACTCCAAAGAAACATTTGGATTTTTTTGTGTAGGTTTTAACCCCGAATGCAATTATCTACACACGAATCTTATAACAGAAAATAAACACCCCGAGAGCATAAAACATAAAAACAGACAAACACAAGATTTTTCCCCTGATCCCAAATCGGTCGACCAAATTGATTTTTCATTATATTCCTTTTGTTGTTACAACACATATATATACATGCCGGAGCATACATAAACCCCAATCCATTAACCCTGGATTAGAACATAACCGTAGTTCCCTTGACCGGATCTACAAAAATACCAGGGGCCAAAAACCATCGAACCCCAAAACCATGTGCAAAACCATGCACAAAACCATGGACGCATACTACCCAGCGGAAATTAAGGAACCAAGATTTTCGCCGGGCGCCGCCTTCTCGACCCCTATTGTGGGGTTATCGCCCCCTCTTACCCCCCGCTTTGCCCCTACTTCTAGTCATGGAAATAATATAACACACACCCAACATTCTCCCACTAGTTTTTTTCTTTCCACAAGGGGGCGCGGGAGAGCTTAGTCATTGGTCCAACCCTGCAACACCATTTTTTTCTCTACACCAAGAGAACTTCTCAGTTCTCATAGACTTCGACAATGCATCTGCAACATTCCTCAAAGTTTCCACCTTTACCATCAACACCCTTTAGCTCCTCAACTATATCTCTAACAAAGTGATATTGAACATCAATGTGCTTTGTCTTTGAATGATAAGTGTTGTGGAGGTTAGCCAAGAAAATTGCACTTTGGCTATCACAAATACTATCCTTATAGCTTGTTGTACCAACCCCATACTTGAACACAAGCTCTCGCAACCAAACTACTTCCTCGCATGAGTGGTTGCTATGTATTCTCGCCTTCAGAGTTGAAAAAAAGAGCCACTACAGACCGTTCTTTACTCATCCAACCGATCGCGCCTCCAAATAGGCTAAACACATACCCACTTGTAGATCTTTGGTCCATCTCCAAACTTCAACATATCAACAAAACCACGAATGTCCAACATTCTTTCCAACTCGGTCTTCCCCCGGTAGCATGCCATAATCACTAGTGCCGTAAATATCTGAAAACCCGCTTCACTACTGTCCAATGCTCCTTCCCTGGGTTTGACATAAACCTGCTCAATACTCCCACTGCATGTGCAATGTCTGATCTAGTACAGACCATTGCATACATCAGGCTACCCACTGCACTTGCATATGGAACACTGGACATATACTCCTCTTCTTCTTGTGTCTTGGGACACTGTTCAGCAGACAGCTTTACACCTACAGGAATAGGAACATTCACCGGTTTACTATCCTGCATATTGAACCTCCGCAATATAGTCTCGACATACTTCCTCTGGTTTAACCAGAGCTTCCTCTTTGCCCGATCTCTCTTAATTTCCATGCCCAAAATATAGTTTGCAGCACCAAGATCCTTCATGTCGAATTTGGAGAACAGTTGGGTCTTCAAATCTTTGATAATTTCTTTGTCATTTCCAATCAACAACATATCATCCACATACAAGACCAAATAAATAACACGGTCACCAATTAATTTAAAATAAACACAGTGATCCTCCTTGCTTCTGGAGAAGCCAAGTCCCCGTATATAGGTATCAAATTTCTGATACCACATCCTTGGTGACTGTTTTAACCCATACAGAGACTTCTTCAACCTGCACACCAGTTCTTTCTTACCCTTCACCATAAAGCCTTCAAGTTGCTTCATGTAGATCTCCTCTTCTAGATCCTCATGAAGAAATGTTGTCTTCACATCCATCTGTTCTATCTCAAAATCAAATGCAGCAGCAACAGATAAAAGTAATCTAATAGAAGTAACCTTGGCAACAGGAGAAAAAATATCACCAAAATCAATTCCCGGCACCTGGGAATAACCTTTCGCTACCAACCGAGCTTTGTATTTCTCCACCTTGCCTTCTACATTCATCTTTTTCTTAAACACCCATTTGCTCCCAATGGGCTTCCTTCCGGCTGGCAACTCCACCAAATCCCGTGCATCGTTTTTGTGCAAGGATGCCATTTCATCAACCATGGCCTCCTTCCAGAGTTTTCCATCCTCTGAATCTACTGCCTCCCTGACAGTTCTGGGTTCATCATCAGTTATAGTTAAGGCAAAACCTGAACAGAAAGCAGATGGACTATACCTTTCCGGTTGCCTTCTTTCCCGAACTGATCTTCTCAAAGCTGGAGTTTGTGGCTCTTCATCTTCTGAGTCTTCTTCTGTTGTAGAGTCTGATTCATCCTCCTTTAGCTCAAACTTTATCTTCTCAGGTTCCTTTGGTAGGACTTCATGTTTAACAACATCTTTCACTTCTCTAAACACCACATCTCGGTTGTACACAACCTTCCTTGTTTCTGGGTTCCAAAGCTCGTAACCCTTTAAACCATCCTTATACCCAATAAAGATGCACCTTTCAGATTTATTATCCAACTTGGTCCTTTTCTCCTTTGGAACATGTACATATGCATCACATCCAAATACCCTTAGATGTGAAAGAGAGGGTTTCTTACCAGTCCATACCTCATGTGGAGTCTTATCCTCCAACATCGATGAAGGTGATCTGTTAACAAGATAGCATGCAATTTCCACCGCCTCTAGCCCGTAAAACATGTCCTAACCCGCACCACCGTGATCTATTCTCTTGCCTTTTCCATCGTTGTTCTTTCATTCTTCAGCAACTCCATTTGCCGAGGTGTGTACCTGGAGGAGTCTTTCTGCCATGCTATAACCACACTTCTTACGTAACTCTTCAAATTCCTTCGCAACTCCCCACCATTATCTGTCCTCGCCGCCTTTATCTTCTTCTCTATCCGATTTGTTTTCCACCGCAGCCTTAAATTCTTTAAATTTGTCAAAGACTTCGTATTTCTTCCTCAAGAAATATATCCATTTGTTCCTTGCGAATTCATCTATGAATGAAACATAATACATAGAATTTCCCAGTGATGGAACCAAAATAGGTCCAAACACATCACTGCGCACAAGCTATAATATCTTGTTCGCCCTCTTAGCGCCAGAAGGAAAACTCACCCGATTCTGCTTCCCATATACACATTGTTCATAGAAATCGAAATACAGAGAGAAATTAGACATACTTTCTACGATACCATTTCCATGCAGTATCCGAAGGCCCTTCTCTCCAATATGTCCAAGCCTTCGATGCCATAGCATGGTCTTTTCTCCAGAGACTGCTAGGATTTTCGCTCCACTTTCAGGAACCATAGAACTGCTGCACCCAGCAATAACAGTACTGCCCTGAAGCTTGTATAGAGTTCCAATCTGAACTCCCCACATTAATACTAGTGCTCCCCAAACCATCTTACAGGTATCTTTCTCGAACACTGTTTTTACACCTGCATCATCCATATTGCTTATAGAAATCAGATTTTTGGCTAATGCATGAATGTGTAGAACACCAAGACGTTTTCTAATCCTTCGGCCTTGCAGCTTCAGATTGACTTTTCCACGTTCGATGATTCTCCGCCTCCTATCATCCCCTAGGAAGACATCACCACCATCATATTTCTCATACTTGCAGAACCACTCCTATGGGGAGTGAAGTGAAAGGATGCACCCGAGTCAATCAACCAAGACTCATGATCTACATTTGTATTTGAAGAAGAAGCTAAATACACATCCCCACCTTCATCTGAGGTGGTTTTTGCCTCTGTAGAAGGAGCATCATCAGATCCCTTTCCTTTCTTAGGAGCTTTAGATCTACATTCCTTTTTGTAGTGTCCTTCCTTTCCGCATTTCCAGCACACCTTTACAAACTTTCCAAGAGATTTAGATCTCCCTCTAGATTTGGATCTCCCACTCGAAACCTTATTCTTGTTTCTGTTCTGGGACCTTCCTCGTACAAATAAGGCATCTCCATTCTGAACCTCCATATTTCTTCGTCTCCTTTCCTCCGACAGCAAGGTTGAGGCAATATCATCAAAATTCAAGGTAGTTGTATTGCTACCTATTGCAATAACTAGATTGTCCCACGAGTCTGGTAGAGAACACAACAAACTGATGCACTTATCTTCATCTGAGATTTTAATATTTCACATGACACCGACTCTACTACAAAGATGAAGGCGGCTCGTATGCTCACACACCGAGTCTCCATCCTTCATCCTCAGGTTATACAGCTTTTTCCGCAGGAACAACTTATTCACCAGAGACTTAGATTGGTACAAAGTCCCTAGCTTGTCCCACAAGGTCTTCGCAGTAGCTTCCCCAGATACATTCAACAATATTGAATCTGAGACACACAACCGTATTGTGCTCTTAGCCTTTCGATCCAACTTCTTCCAGTCTTCATCTGACATTCCCGTTGGCTTAGTACCCGGATCTACCGCGATCCACTGATCTTTATCCACCAGCAGATCCTCCATCTTGAGTTTCCACAACTCAGAACTCTGACCATTGAATTTCTCGATCTCTATCTTCCCGCTACTCGCCATCTTCTTTCACCACAAGAATCGATCCCGCATATCTCCCACTGAACAGGGTCTACCACAGGCCCGAGCAAAAAACCCTCAGCAGCAAGTTCCTTAGTTTCAAACAGTTTATTCGACACCAAATGTAGGTTTTAACCCTGAACATAAATTATCTACACACGAATCTTATAACAGAAAATAAACAATAGCGAGAGCATAAAACATAAAACAGATAAACACAGAGATTTTCCCCTGGATCCCAAATCGGGACGACCAGCTTGATTTTTCATTATATTCTTTTTAGTGTTACAACACATATATATACATGCCGGAGCATACATAAACCCCAATCCATTAACCCTGGATTAGAACATAACCGTAGTTCCCTTGACCGGATCTACAAAAATACCAGGGGCCGAAAACCATCGAACCCCAAAACCATGTGCAAAACCATGCACAAAACCATGGACGCAGACTACCCAGCGGAAATTAAGGAACCCAAATTCGTGGAAAGAATATAACACATACCCAACATTTTTCATATAATTGTTTCTCCTGCAATAGTTTGAGCACCCTGTCAACATGTTCAACATGATCCTTCCAAGACCTGCTATAGATTAGTATATCATCAAAAAATACTAGCACAAATTTTCTAAGGAAGGGTTTGAAAATGGAATACATCAACCCTTGAAATGTAGAAGGTGCATTGGTAAGGCCAAAAGGCATGACCAAAAATTCATAATGACCCTCATGAGTTCGAAATGTTGTTTTTGGAATATCTTCAGTCTTCATTCTAATTTGATGATATCCCGAACGAAGATCCAACTTGGTAAAATAAATTGCTCCATGTAATTCATCCAATAATTCATCAATCACAGGAATGGGAAATTTATCTTTAATGGTGAGCTTATTGAGCTCCCTATAATCCGGACACATTCGCCATGATCCATCCTTCTTGTGTACCAATACTACAGGAGCAGAGAAAGATCTTTGACTAGGTTGAATTATACCCGCCTCTAACATTTCTGCAATCATACGTTCAATTTCGCTCTTTTGGAAGTAAGGATATCTATAAGGCCTGATGTTTGGAGGAACACTTCCTGGAATCAAATGAATAGCATGATTATGATCATGAATAGGTGGGAGTCCTTTGGGAGTTTCAAACACCTTGGAATGATTGTCCAAGACTTGTTGGAGATCTGCAGAAATAGATGATTTTGATGTCGTAACTTCTAGTGAGCATAATTGTGCAATTACGCCTCGTTGTTCTTTCTTTAGAAGCTTTGTCATGACATTAGAGCTTATTATCCTTCCCGGCTTCCCTTCAATACCTTGTAATTCGACTTCCTTTCCTTCTAAAAAAAATTTCAAGAAAAATTCTTGAAAATTAAAAGCTACCGTTCCCAAAGATTGTAACCATTGTACTCCTAGTGCAACATCGGCACCTCCCATAGGAATGGAAAGCATTGGACTAGTCAACACATATTCCCCCATGGTTAGCTTGATATTATGGCATTTTCCAGAGCAATTTATAGTTCCTCCATTTGCAACCATCACTTGACATTCTGGTGCTGGGTACAGGAAACAATTTAATTCCTTGGCTACCTTACAATGAATAAAATTATGGGTGCTACCTGAATCAATCAACACTATTACCTTTTTCTTCTTGATCTGTCCTTCTATCTTGAGAGTTTGAGGAGTGGTAATTCCTGCCAGTGCATTACATGATATGGTCGGATTCATTTCTTCCTCTTCTAGAGCCGGTTCCTGGTGTATATCCTCTTCTTGTTCATTTTCTTCTTCCTCTTCACAATCTATGTAAAATAATTTCTTCTCAGCACACTTATGACCTTTAGTGTATTTTCTATCACAACCGTAGCAAAGCCCTTTTGCTCTTTTTTCTTCCAATTGTTGTGGTGTCAACCTTGTAGGTTGTGGAAATCTAGGCGTAGCAACACTTCCTTCTTTATAGAATTGAGTGGTAGGCTTCCTTGTCGCCATAATTTTACATTCAACTTTTCTTGCCAACCCGAATGCCTTCTCCAATGAATCAGGTTCCAAAACGCGAACTTCATGTTGGATGTTATCCTTTAAAGTGCCTATGAAGAGATCAATCCTGTGTTCCTCTAGAATATCAGTTACCCTTATATTCAATTTTTGGAAGTCCTCAATGTGCTTCCCCACTAAACCCTTTTGTTTGAGATTTATCAATTGGCTAAAGAAGGTGTTTCTCTTTGTATCCTCATAATGTGCTATCATTTCCTCCGTAAAAATTGACCAAGTGACAATTTTTTTTACGGGAGAAAAGCCATTGATACCATACAAATGTATTTTGTTCTAAATGCAAAGTTGCAATGCGTACCTTTGTGTGTTTTGCACATTATGGAGATCAAAATATTGCTCCATCTGTAGTATCCATGTTACAGGATCCTTTCCATCAAACTTCCTCATATCCATTTTTGGAATATGGTGGTTCTTCCCGCCAACATTAGAGTTTATGAAATCACGATTAAGATTTATTTTTTTCTCGTCATGAGGTTCTTCTACTATATTTTCGCCATTAGGAATCATTTCTGGTTTTAAACTTGTCATCAAGCCTTCCATGTATGCTTTTAGATCATTCTTCATGTCATCCATATTAGCTTCCATGCCCACTTCCATGCCATCCATCTTAGCTTCCAAACCATTCGTCTTAGCTTCCACGCCTTTCTTCAAACCATCCATCTTAGTTTCCACGCCTTTCTTCAAAACTTCCATTTCATTTTTTGTTGTTCTTTGCAAGAGCGAAATTTGTTGCATTTGCTCTTGTAATTTTGATATGTTATGTTGCCATTCTTCATCTTCATGAGTCATAGTAGAGCCTTATAAAGGCTTAATGGGTGTTGAATTATTTTTAGGGGCCATTTTAGAATCCAATACTGGTATCTATTCTACAATATGCCCTTGGGATCAATTTAACTTGATTATTCAAACAAGACTTATGCAATTTGGAAAACAAATAACACCTTTTTCTTGCTTTTGAGGAGCTCGATATTGAAATTAGATTATTTCTGTGATTGTAGCACTTCAATATATAAATTTCAGTACCGACGTAACCCTCTAAATTATCTTTCGAATTCCATAGGTCTGACCTAATTTGGATTCTCCAAGACAAATTTGTGTCCAATCTCCCACAATGACCTAATTATGGACTGGTTCAGTAGTGCGAACTTGTACGACATTCCACGTGTCACTGTTTTGTCCTTTGTCTCTGAAATTGATAGCCCCAAAACTACAATCTGTGTAATTTCTACCACATTTTACGGCACTCCAATTCGATGCCCAGAGAGAGAGTTACTGAAATTTTCCCACGATCACATCTTTGAGATGAAATTTAGGAGCCCGTGTTCACCTTCCACAGATCATAGCACACCCAAAATATTATGAACTGACCTAGTAGAAATTTTAAACATTTCTCAGATTTCAGTCGCGACCATATGAATTTCTAAATTTCCAACCTTGTAAAGAAAATTTATAGCGCAAATTCCACGGCGTGACCCGTTTAGGAGCCCGAAAAATACTCAACTTCCATGCATGATATCTCCGGAAAATATTGCGAACCAAGCCTGGAATTTTTTAGACAAGCTCAGGATTTCGGCTTTGCACCCTAAAAATTTCAGCTTCTGAAACTTCGTAGAAAAAAGTTATAGCGAAAATGCCACGATGACCTGTTTGGAGCAGCGAAACCCTAGAATCCCAAGCTCTGATACCAAATGTTGTGTAACCAGCTCCAAAAATAGAAGAAAAGAGATATCAACGCCTTAGAAATAAGCCACCTCGAGGGGGCAACCTCCAATACATTACATAAAATGAACAATTCTTGGATGATACAATTTACAAAACCTCCTTTCTATATATAGGAGTCCATGGGGCCATAATGTAATCCTAGTGGGCCACAATGTAATCCTAGCCGACCTAACAATAATAATTTAAGGGCACAATAATAAAAAAATGGGGGTTAAAAGGGTACAATAATAACAATAAAGGGGTTACACTAACAACAATAAGGTACTATACTAGTAATATAGGGACCTAACAAAATAAACCGACGATCACCATGGCCATCCAGGAAATGGAAGGGCTAGGAAAATCCACCATCAATCTTAACCATCATCCATGCCAATGATAGATCATAATCAAGAAACCAGATGTAATACCATGCATGCCAAAAATAGTGAGGAAAACATATATGCAACTTGGTACCTGCACTCAAAACCTATTGTAGATTTTGATCTCAGTGTCCTCTTTCGCTTTCCTACTTTTCATTTTCTTTCTTGATCCAAATATCCAAGTATGCCACACTCTCCAAGAGTGCTCCAAGAATACTCTAAGTTCTCAAGAGTACGAGAGAGAGGGAGAATAAAAGAGATATCCAAAACTAAACTGAGCAAGCCCTCCCCAATGATCCTCAGAAGCATTTTTATTGATGAGGCCTCTAATTTCTTCATTTTCGTCCTCACATGCAACATGTGACCTTTCAAATTCTTTTTCTCATAATTTATTTTATTTTCATAAATAAATGCCAATTAATCCCTCATGCCTTTCCAAAGTCATTGCATTTTCCTTTCTCAATTTCCTTTGCCATAATAAACCAAGCGAACACCCCATATGATGTTTTTACCACCATTCAGCTTGGAATACATGTCCCATCAACTGTTGTCTTATATATTTTTACATGAATTTTCATCAAGGCTGTTATAGAACTCTCTCCCTTGGGGGAACACTGTCCTTGGTGTTCAATCACACCTATAAACACAAAAACAAAAGATACCACATATGGAGCTTTATAGGATAGCTCATTGTAGTATTTACAATAACACCCTCTTGGAAACATGACGATCGTACAATGTACTAAAGCTTTATAACATAGCTCATTACAGTATTTACAACAGCAACTACATTTTCTTTGACCAACAAATAATCATACTCTCTATGGAGCTTTATAAATCCATCTTGATACAATATTTACAATAATATACACATTTTATGAACCAGCAAATACAAGGATACGATGATCGTATCAAAAACAGGGGAATCTAGAGGCTCACACCTCCACCCTCAAAGTAATACCAAGATTCACCTTCTTCCTAGGAAGTCCAGAATCCACTGCCAAAGCCAAAGATACATCCAATGTCTATAGCTAGAATCATGCAATACTTTCCTCTCAGTGAACAGTTACCGATTCATTGTTTTAGGGCATACTCCTAATTTGCATCGGATCCCATCTGGCAATGTTAATGTCCAAAACAAATCCATCCTCAACCTTCCCTTCTATACTACAAATTCCCTTGGGGAATCGAACCACCCCCTTCCATGTAGTCCCTCAGCTTCCAAGTTCTATTAGCACCTCCATCTCGGGCATTCCATCCCTTGGCAAGGCTTCCTCGCATTGAAAGATATAAAACATCTACCTCAAAACCATCATACCCATCATATAATGCTCATGGAAATCAATGATCACTATTGGGTACCAGGGTCTCACAATGGCCCTGCTCATGAATTCTTTACTAGCATACTGCTACATGTTCCAATTCCTTTTGCTAAAGCTACTAGTTCTTGCAGTCGGTTTTAACCAACCAACTAGGAATTTTCATGCTTCCTATACCAAGCACATAAATACCATTAGATTCAAAAAAAATTGAAATAACTTCAAATCATACCTCATCGGTAGTTCATTAATAAGTTACACTTGCACTTTTGTTTACATCCTGTTACACAATTCAAACTAGATGTTTGATCAAACCATCATATATTAACATATCATACATGGTTCGCTCAAAATGCAACCATCATAGATCAAAATCATAAATCACATGAAATAATCATAAACCATAATCATAAATCACATGTAACCATCATAAGCCATAATAAAATATCACATGCATAATAGAACTGAAATAAAATATCGTTAATTATCTTTCATTAGTCCTTACTTCTGCCTTTTCTCTTTTTGTACACACGTTGGATCGTTTGCCACACTCGACAAGCACCCAATTCATTCTCATCAACCATCTACACCATGCACAACATGTACATCCACACAAGGCATACAACACCATACGATACATACACCCACGCTCTTTGTGCAACACAACATAATATATACACCTATACCCAGTGTACAAGACAATACATGTACATACACGTACATCCGAAGTATAATACAACACAATACATATGCCTACATCGACCTACAACATATACACCTAGACCTGGTGTACAACATAAGACAATACATATACATACATATATGTACACAGAGTACAACACGACGAATAAATATGTCATGATACCACGATGAAACCATGCACATACATAGTACCTCATGCCCGCAACACTATTATAGCATCATTTTTCACCTTCATCTGATTCATGATTGCTTTTATGGCTTTGGGCACCCATTCCCGTAGACTTGAACAAAATTCACTAAAAAATAGTGTTAAAATCCCCATACGCGGTTATGCCCAGAATTTTCCGCGTGTATACGCGAGTCCACATGTACTTTTCCGCGTATGCCATTAAAATCATTAAAAAATATATAAAAATTCCCTATTTTCGGGCTGGGTTGATGGTTACTCTAGTAGTTCAACCACCCTAGCACGTGGCCAATTGTTTCCAACTGACTGAAACTACTTTGAGGGAGTATAAAAGCCCCTCATGTGCATGGCCTAAGGGAGAGATAAATTTAGAGATGTTATACTCTGTTGGAATCCCAATTCAAGTCTGAATTCCCATGCCTCCTGCACTTTCCCAGATTTATACAGGAAACCCTTGTTTCCTGGAGATGTTCATCCATTTATATGCCATCTCGAGTGCACAAGTCTTGAAATGATCTTAGCGAGGCAAGGGCAGGACGAATCCGGACGACGGTATGCTCGAAGATCGTGGAAGGATTCAGGTGATCTCTCCACTTTTACTTCTGTTCATGCTGTTCGTAATAATGAAGAACCATCTTGTTCCTGAACCTACGTGTTGATATCTATTTGTATGTGTGAAAAGATTATCATTTAAGCATTTATTATGGTTTATATAATGTTTCACATGGTTTACACTAACATTTAGGAGAAGTATATGTTGTACAACTAGGTTTCTGTGCACATTCTTTCTTGTTTCCAGGTTGAAGGAGGAAGAAGGGTTGCTGGGGGTTTGGACCCGCGGGATCTACATCGAATGTAGGACTACGGGTGAGTTCTACTATCGTTTTTAACTAGTTTTTTGCATTCAAGTATGTTGTGTGTGAGTCCTTCTGAATAGCATGCCCTCATCTGTGGAGGTTTCGACCCAACAAACCTCTAGGGTGATTTTCCCCGAAACAAAACTGGCGACTCCACTGGGGACCACATTCTTGTGATTCCCCTATTGGGTGGTTTCAGCTGTTTGATAGGTTTCCAACAGTTTTAACTTTTATTTCTAGTCCAGTTAACTCTTTCTCAGTCAGACTGAAGTCCTAGTTTCTTATCCAGGCTTGATCTTTTTTAATTTTCATTATTTAGCTTTTCATACACGGGTTTGTCTGTACACAGATGCATATACACGCAGTTTTTGTTAAAGGTAGTCGCATATACGCGGGTTTCCCTTACCACAGTCGCGTATGCACGCTTGTTACTAAACTGTCAAGTCACGTATACCTAGGTCAATTTTGAAATTTTAGGTTTTTAGGCTTTCTAGCCCTGTCTGCCTGTGGAGACCTGTTTCTGCAATGTCTTTGTATCCTCTGGATTGTGTAGAAAGTGGTCTTTGGTCTTTTCTCTCTCTGGTATGGTTGAAAACTATCTTTTTTGGCAAATCTTGTTTCTTGGGCTGGCATTTCTGGTTTGAGTACCAAGATCTCTTCCTGGGGATTCTTGGTTGTTCTGCTTCATCAGAACAGAGAGCTTTTGCTCGTTTACTCTTTCCTACCTTTGTGTCTTGCTTTGCATTTCGATTTTTTCCCATTTCTTGGTTGGTTTTCTTGAGTTCAGTTGACTAGCTCTTGTTGCAATTTTTGAAGAGTATTTCTAGGTTCTTTAAAGTTTTTGTTTGCTGCAAGGTTGTACTATTCTTCTAGGTTGAGTGTTTGAGGTTCTTGTCTTCTTTTGCTCATATAGATCCTGCTACTAGCTAGCCCTATAAGGTTTAGAGCATTTTTGAAGTTTTTGCTTGAAATTCAGAGTTGTTTGGCTTGGAATTTGATAGTTCCTCTTGGTCTTTTCGAGCTCTTTCTTTTTATAAAACTCAAAAGCTCAAAAAACATTTTGTTTTGTCATTTGCTTTTGTTTTGCATTTTTGTTTTTGTTTTGTTATATCTTTTGAAGCTTTGTTGAGGTTTCTTGCCTTTGGTTTTTGACTTGATTTTGGAAAGGAATTGTCATTGGTTTCTTCCTCTTGTTTCAAGCATTTTTGGTGTATTTATATTAAGAGTTTCTGATTTTGGGAACTAGCTTTCTGGACAACCAAAAAATTATAAAACTGAAGGATCTTTGGAAAATTTCTCTCTGCTTTAGTAGATTTTGCATCTTAGAATTTGCATGCTCTTAGGGATTTGCATCAGTTGCATTTAAGCATTTAGTCATTTTCATAGTTTTTGTGAGTGTGAAGTTTGTTATCTGAAAAGAAAAATAAAATTTTTAGTCTCGTAGAACCTGTGTAGAAGTTGCTTTTCAACGAAAGACAGTAACTGCATTTGCATGTATTTTGGTTTTTTATTAATTTCTTTTTTGCGTCAAAACACCACAAGTTTCATTTCCGTATCCCTTTGACTTAACATAACGGCCAATTAAAATAAGCGATATAATTTAAAAGAAACTAGCAAGTTTTTTAAGTGTCATACACAAACTAGCTAGGTTGTAGGGCCTTGGATTAGGTGAGTGGAGAGTTAACTCTCCAAGGCCGCTCAAACAAAACATAGAAGTTGATTAATTGAGTGAAATCCAACTCCGTTAGGTGGACCGGGAAAGCTCTCCTCCAGAGAGTCAAGCGCGAGGGGAAGTGAAGGCTGAGAAGAGAGATACCCCCTCTCTGATTTGCTGAATCTGACCTCAAGACCATTACGCCCGGCTTCTGACATGGATTGGTGCCCATAGTTGCCACTCCTAGGTTCCACATAGGTGACTGCGGGGGGGAATACCCGTGGTACCTGAGGCAGATGTCGTATCACTTTCAGCAGTACTTCTGGGGGGTGCCCTTGCGAAGCTTGGGTACTTGTGCCAGAAAAGGCTGTAGTTAGGAGGTCGGTGTAACTATTTCTGTTACCTTCGCTAGTAGGCCTGGGCCGTAATTATCCCAGACTACTTTTGGGAGGTCCTATATTTCGCTTTCCTGTATTTTGGTTTCCGATCCTAATCACCTAGAGCGGAAATACTTGAAGGTTGTTTGCTTGATTGTATCTCAGGGATTTCTTTTTATAGTGAGTGCTCTTTGCTCCTAGCTTGCCTAGCTTTATAGTTTTTGAGTCTAATTAAAATTTGTTAAAGTGGCTGATCAAGCGCCTCGTCGATCGAGGAGAATCCGGGGGTTATCTCCCGAGAGTTTAGAGCCTTCTTCAAGAAGGTGTAGGATTAGTTTAGCAGGTGATTATCACCCTGTGGCATCTGACGTAGTGGAGAGAGATCCTACACAAGGGTCTAAAGGTTTCGTAGCTGATTCTAGTGTTGGTTCCGAGAGGAGCGCTCCGCTCACCTCGCGAGTTTTATTTCCGCAAGAAGAAGAAGTTCAAATAGAGGAAGTACCTGAACCCTCTGTGTCACTTCCATCTCCTCTTCCTCTTGATTATCTGTTCGTTGTTGAATACATCGGACCTAAGTCAGAGAGACCGGAAGATCCTCCGTATTATTCATACCTTTTCGATGGCCACGACTGGGAACACGACTTCTGTTGTGAGTGCTGCAATCATTCAGACTCCTGCTTCTGTTGAAGGAGGGACACTATTGTTATATCTTCGATTGCTTCTAGCACTGCTGTGTTTGGCTCTGGTTTCACCCAAGCACATGCTTCCCAATCTGGTCCCTTCTGTTTGGGAATGCCCACTAGTGGGATTCCTTCTTTTTCCTTTTCCGCTGCTGCAGCTGGATCTACACCCATGTCTTCCATGGCTAGTGGATCAGCTGCGTTTCAAGGGTTCCCCTTTGGAACTGGGCACATTCCTAGTTCCAATCCTTCTTTAGGGTTCTTTCCGTTTACTTCTCAAACCCAGAGTTTCAACCCTTGGTCTGGAGGTCAGAATTCGACCACTTTTACAGGATGGAACCCTGTATTCACTACAGCAGGGGCAGGGAATCAGTTTTACGCTGGTCACCAAGGGAGTGCTTCTTTCCTCTTTCTAATGCCTAGAACCCCTATTAGGGGCTTTCCTCTTCATTTAATACTTCGGGGGGGGGAACTGGTCCGGTCTTTGGTAACTCTGCGTGGGGGGGAGGTTCTTCTCCTTTTTCTACGAGTTATTTCTGGCAACCTGGTGCCTCATCAAATCCAGGGTATTCTTTTCAGAATGTTGGGAATCCATCCCATCAAGGATGGAATCCTCAGGCTCTGCCTCGCTTACCTTTTCTGGCAACGTTAAACTTGTCAGATCTGTCAAAATTGACTAATGATCCGATTCGTTATAGTCCAGGGTGGCCTCCGGTTCCCACCAAACTTCCTTCAGACATTCCAAAGTTTGAAGGTAAGAATGGCGAGGATCCGGCTGACCACATCACCACCTTCCATTTATGGTGTTCTTCAAACTCCCTGATCGATGATTCGATTAAGTTGAGATTGTTTCAACACACCCTAACTAGAAACGCTGCCAAATGGTATATTGAGCTAACTGGGGGAAGTTTTGCTACATTTGGAGAACTAGCTGTTACATTTCTAAATCATTTCCAATTGCCCGTCCGTTATGACGTTGGGAGTGAACTCCTAGCTAATTTTAAACAGGATGATGCAACCCACATTTCTGACCATATTCAGGAATGGCGAAGAAGGAAGAGACTTATTAAAGCTCATATTCCAGGAGAATTCCTTTTGGAACGGTATCTGAAATCTCTGCAGTCAGATATTTCGAAAGATGTATCCCTCTCTGGGGTATTTTTGGAGGAACAAGCCATTTTTAGAGCCCAGCAGCTAGAATTGATATATTCTCAGTCTGGGGTCCTTCATAAGTATTTTCCTAGTGCTCCTCGCTCCAAATTAGATCTATCCAAAACTAATCTTGGTCCTCATGACGGACTGATTGGATCAATCAATAGTGGTGCAGCCAGCCTACTTACTCAATTGCAGTAGTTGTCTTTACAATCTACTCCTTCTAGTCAGGCTGTGCCTGCTGAGTCATCTCCTTCCCCCTCTTTGTCCATAAATGTTGTTCAAGCTTCTGATCCCAAAGGAAATCAAAAATCCAAAGGGAAGAAGAAGGGACGAAATAATAAGAAAAAGGGAAAGAATGGGAAGGGTAATGTGAATAAAACCAACGAGCATGTTGGTGAGGGTCCAAAGGAGAAAAAGAAAGTGAAGTTTCCATGCAAGCTGTGTGCTGGAGACCATCTTACACATCTTTGCCCTAAAATTCAAGATGCACAGTGCTTGTTAGCTCAGCAGGGTTCTTCCAATTCCCCTGCTATGTTAAAAAACCCTTTTCCCCAAGGGCAACAGCTAGTTGTTGGCGCGATTCAAAATCCTGGGGCTTCCTCTGGGGGCACCCAGGAAGGGGAAATCCCATCGAACATATTCATGATGAGTGCTCACGTGGATGTCGCTACGAGATCCCGTGATTATGGCGGAGAAGAGTCTTTGAAAGCTAAGGATGCTCTTGATGCTACTGAGCCGCTTCACATTACGAAACCTACTGTTGAGCCTATACCTCGGATGCCTAAAGCTTCCACTAAGCGTTCAACGATTAATCCAAACGCTAGGGCTGCCTAGAACTACTCTATTATGGAAGATCTGGCCCAAAGTCCTTGTGCTATGTCAGCTTTAGAGGTGCTCCAGTCTTGTCCAGCTCAGCGCAGTGCTTTGCTCACTACCATTGGGGCTACTGATCTGAAAAATTCTCTTCTGATTACATTTGATATGACTAATTTTAAGAAGAGACTCCCCCATCATATGGCTTTTCATATTAAATCATCGTACCGGAAGTGTAATATCTTTCGAACGGTTGTTGATGAGGGTGCTTCCATGTGCGTGATGTCTCTCACATGTTGGAAGACGATTAGATCTCCCAAAGCTGTCCCATCTACCACTCTTCTGACTGCGTTTGATGGTCATTCTCACAGACCACATGGTATTGTCCCAGCTTTGCCTATCTGTGTTGGGGGCAAAACTGTGAATATAGAGGTTGAGGAAGTTGATGCAAGCTTGGACTACAACCTTCTGTTGGGGAGAAACTCGATTTATGAGATGGATGCTATTGCATCCTCATTATTTCGGATTATTTGTTTCCCTCATGAAGGGAGGATTGTTACAGTGGACCAACTGGACTGTCCTCCTGTAGACCTGAATGCGTCTACTGACTCATCCATTCCGAAGTTGGATAATACTAAGGCGCCTGTTGAGAATTTATGAGTTGGAATGTATTCTTCCTTGATGGGTACTTTCGATATTCCTCCTCCTACGGTTCATATTAATGCAATTTCATCTTCCAAGGCTCCTCTTCAAAGAGAGTTCTTCAGAACTCATTATTTTTCGGACCCTTGGACCTTACCTTCCCCTACCGCCACATTAGCGGAAGGTCAAGTGGGTGGAATGGCATTTCCAATGTCTGTAGCTAAGATTGCTTATCAGTCTATTGTTGACTCTGCAGAATCCATTCCAGCTCCTCTTTCACCGGAAGAGTTGGATGTAGATGTGGCTCTGGCTTGGACACTTAGTTCTTCTTCTGCCCAGGATTGTCTTGATACCACTCTTCCATCTGAAGAGGCCATCCTGGAAGCTAAGACTGGTATAGAGAGACCGTGGGATGATTTGCATCATCGATCTTACTTTTTACCTGATTTGAGCGAAGTCAAATCAAGTTTTCCGAGTCCTCCGTCTCCTGGTCCTGTTCGCCCAGTCTTGAACCCTTTAGCACCAACACAGGTTTATGCTGAAGGGAACATCGCTGTGATTTCTCCTACTATCCCGGTGAACATTTCCAGGGATCCCAATATCATTGAGAATGTCTTCATCAGAGCTGAATGCTCCCCTGAAGAAATTCAAATTTACACCGAGCTCTTTAAAGAGTATAGGGATGTATTTTCTTGGCCTTATGAGGAAATTCCTGGTATAGATCCATCTATTGTCCAGCATGAGATCAAGACTTACGAAAACGCTAAGCCTGTGAGGAAAAAACTTCATCCGGTTAATCCTAGGAAGGCTGCAGCTATCAAATCCAAGGTGGAGAAGCTGCTTAAGGTAGGATTTATTTATCCGATTCCTTTGACTGAATGGGTTTCAAATCCTGTTCCCGTAGATAAAAAGCAAGGAATGATTCGGGTATGCATCGATTTCAGAGGCCTTAATAAAGCAAGTCCTAAAGATAATTACCCCACACCATTTATCGATCAGATCATTGATGAGTGTGCCGGTAATGAGATCTTCTCCTTCATGGATGTTTTCTCCGGATATAATCAGATTTCTATCCGTCCTGAAGATCAAAATAAGACTGCTTTTATTTGTCCCTGGGGTACGTTTTCTTACAAGAAGATGCCTTTTGGTCTTAAAAATGATGGGGCTACATTTCAGCGGGCCATGTCATATGCTTTCCACGACATCAAAAATATTATCGAGGCGTATTTGGATGATTTAGCTGCTCATTCTCGAAAGAGGATGGATCATCCTGCTCACCTCCGTCAAATATTTGAACGGTGTCGTTTCTATACGATTAGGTTGAATCCGAACAAGTGCGTTTTCGCGGTTACATCTGGTTGGTTATTGGGATTTATTGTGTCTAGGGAAGGGATAAGGGTATATCCCTTCAAGGTTGAGGCAATACTTCAGTTACCTCCCCCGTCCTCTATTCGTCAACTTCAAAGTCTACAAGGAAAGGCTAATTTTCTTCGGAGATTTATCGTAAATTATGCTGAAGTTACCAAGGGATTTATGAGATTGTTGAAAAAGGGAGTTCCATTTTTGTGGGATGACTTTGCTCAACGTTCATTCGATGCTTTGAAAAAAGCATTGACCTTTTCTCCTTTATTGTGTCCACCTGATTATAGCAGGGATTTCCTTTTGTATCTGGCAGTAGCAGAATCTACCATTAGTATGGTTCTGGTTCAGGAGGATGATGCTCTTGTAGAGCATGTTATATACTATCTTAGTCGAGGTTTGGTAAGACCTGAACTCCGGTATACTCCGATAGAAAAGCTAGCTTGGCAGCTGTTCATGATGTGCAGCGACTCCGGCATTACATTATTCTACGAAAAACTTATGTTTTGGCAGCAGCCAATCCATTTCAGTTTGTCCTCAGTAGGCGAGTGATTGGGGGCAAATACAATAGATGGATTGTGATTTTGCAGGAATTTGATCTTGAGTTTATGTCTTCCAAGTCCAAGAAATCATTGGTTTTCACAGAATTGATCTCTCAGTTGCCCTGTGGGGATGAGATAGTCTATGATGAATCCTTCCCGGATGAACATTTGTTTCTTATCTCTCCACAGGATCCTTGGTATGGAGATATAATTGTGTATCTCCAGACTGCGAAGTTTCCCTCTACATTTTCGAAAGATGAGCATCGTAAGTTGCGTCACTTGGCGAAGAATTACTTGATTATTGGTGATGCTTTATACTGTCGAGGGGTTGATTCAATCCTGAGACGTTGCTTAACTCTTGAAGAAGCTGAGGTTGTGCTGAATGATTACCACAGTGGAGCTTGTGGTGGTCATTTATCTGGGCTTGCTACAGCCCAAAATATTTTGCGTTTTGGGTACTTTTGGCCTTTGATTTTCAAGGATTGTATGGAGTCGGTCAAAAAGTGTCATCCGTGTCAAGTTTACACTCGAAAAATGCGCGCTCATCCAGCTCCTCTTTTTACAGTCATTACTGTCGGTCCCTTTACAAAGTGGGGTATTGATTATACTACTTGTAACCCGCCTTCGACTAAAGGTCACAAGTACATTATTGTAGCAGTAGACTACTTTACGAAGTGGGTCGAGGCTATGCCTACTTTTGGGAATGATGGTGAGACTGCAGCTCTTTTTCTTTTCAACCAGGTTATTGCTCATTTTGGTATTCCTAAAGAGATTGTCACTGATCATGGCAGTCATTTTCAGAATAGCATGATGGCTGAGTTGGCTCTAAAATTGGGTTTTCAATAGGAGCATTCATCTCCGTATTATCCTCAAGCCAATGGGAAAGTGGAAGCCGTGAATAAGTCCTTGAAGACAATTCTTCAAAGGAAAATTGATAAATCTCGATCCAACTGGCATATCATGCTATATCCTACACTTTGGGCATACAAGACGTCAGTGAAAACTGCAACTGGCTTTACTCCGTTTCAGCTAGTGCATGGGTTGGAATCTGTATTTCCCATTGAATGTGAGATTCCTTCTCTTAGATTAGCTGTTGAACTTCTTCCTGACACTTCTAGTCTTGAAGAACGTCTCCTTCAGCTAGAACATCTCGATGAGCAGCGTCGAGATGCTGCCACGATGAATGAAGCGCACAAAAACTGAGTTAAAGTTTAGTACAATAAGGCTGTCAAGCCTAGGGTTTTTTCGGAAGGTGACCTTCTTTTGGTCTATGCCCAAGAAAAATATGCCCTGGGGGCAGGAAAGTTTAAGTCTATGTGGTATGGCCCCTTGATCGTTAAAAAAGTCCTTAAAAAAGGAGCATATACCTTGGTTGATTTTGAAGGGAACGAGTTGTCGAAGCCCAGAAATGGGCTCTATTTGAAGAAGTATTATGCCTAGGCTTCGTCCTGGCATTTTTCTTTTGTATATAGTAGTTTTGCTTTGTACATATCTGGTTTTTTTTCAATTTTTGATGCGATGGTGATGTTTTTGATCTGCTTTGGCAGGTTGTGTCGGATGTCATGAGTCATTTTGGTTTCACCGATGGTGCTAGTAGACACACTCGGAACTTAGCTTTCACGGCTTGGGTGCTTCATTATCCATCCGGTCAGCTGTTAGTATCAAGATGGGTCTGCATTGGTCCTGCTTCCAATAATATAGCAGAATACACTGCAGTTGTTTATCTACTCTCGGAGGCAATATCTTTGGGTGTTGATTCGTTGGTAGTTTTCTTGGACTCTCGACTGGTGGTGTCGCAGTTGAACAATACTTATTGGGTTCGAGATCCATTTTTACTCTGGTTGTTCTTGAGGGTACGTTTGTTACAAATATCATTTCAATTTTTAACTTTCATTCATATTCCTCGAGCTGACAATTGGTTGACAAACTCATTAGCTAATCAAGCAATTGATTGGCACATTAATCATTCCTTACAATAAAATTTAATCATCAAAAACATCATAAATTTTCATACATTTGTTACATCACATCAAACATCGTTGTATATATATCATCAGAGTGTTCAAAACTATACAAAGATTTGGATCCATAAGTCATACAAAAACTTGGGCTTATGCCCGATCATGTTCAGTCTCAAAAAATATACAGTCATCTGATACATCATATCTATCTACTACTGAGGTCCCTGCCCAGAAGTTGTGTTCCTATAGAACACGATCGCAGTGGCAACTCAGCGGAATAACCATACCCAGTCACGGGGTACTCCTACCACTCGTCTCTGGATGGCTTCAAGCAGAACTTCCACTGCAGCCATAGGTACTTGGCTGGTCAACCCCTCCAAGTTCCTCTGTACAGTCTGGAGGGTTGTGTCTGAATCTACTGTATCCTCTTCGCCCCCACGACGCTTATGTCTCGGGTAACCCTCAGGTCACACTGGTCCAATATCTGTTTCATGATCATTTTAAAATTGTAAGTCATTTGCATCCAATCAAAAACATGTTTGTTTTTCACATTTTTTCATACATATTGAAAAAATCCAAAAAAATTATATAAGTCAAAAAATTGTAAACTTACCGACTGTACCCCATGCTGCGCCTGGTGGAAGGACAAGATCTGGATCGCCACGAAAGTCCATCCCGGCATAGGGATAGTCATCCACCGCGATGATTTGTTCTCTCCACCATTGGAAGAACTCATCATCCCAAGTGGTCCGGGGAACTTCACTTCCCCCCAATCTCTTCATCATGTCTGCCAAGCGGGCAATTCTTGGGTCTCTCGAGCTGCTGATGGTAGAGATCACTCTGGGTCTTAGTACTGGAATCTTCTCGAAGAAGAATGTCATCAAAATTGTACCGTATCCAAAATGTTTTGTTTTTGCTTGGTGGATAGAGGTCAATTTTTGCTTCATGTTCATCAGTAGGGTTGTGCACCAATCATATACATGAGTTAAGCATTCGACTGCTATGCTCATTTGCGTCCTGGACGCCTGCTGTAGGGAGGCGATCCTGCCACTCTGCCAATGGTGAAAAGCAAGATTTTCATGTGCAAATCCCTTAAATCTTTGATTGCAATTTGAGTTCCAACTTTCTTGGAACCCTCTACGCAGTACACATTGGACGTAATCTTGCACGGTGAGCCCTCCCAAAGGCTTACCGTGCAATTCTACTGGCTCCCCTCTCCGGGAGAGTCCAGTGATAAAATATATGTCTTCCACTTCAATGCGTACAAGCATCTAATCTATCATAAAGCAATCCTCTTCCGGTTCCCAATAGTTCACAAGAATTTCGAGCAACCGGACATTGCTCTTCATATTTGGCATTTTGAAAAACTTGAGTAATCCACAATTCTGGAGAATATTCAGTGATACTTGGTCCTGTATGACTTCATTGTCTATTGCGTTGTGTTCACGCTCTCTCCATGATATGGTCATCCTGTCAAATTTCAATAATTCGTTCATTAGCCACGCATTTTTTGATTTTGGGTCACGCATACACGACTTTCTTTGTGCACAATCACGTGTATACGCGACTTCGTCATTACCAACCCGCGTATGCGCAAACCCATGATTTTTAGCAAGAGATTCTACGGTGAAAATTCCTAAATTTTAACATATGAACAGACAAAATGAATAACAAGGATGGTTGATGAGCTTACCTGACAAATTTGCTGACGATTAACGGTCAGTTGCTCCTATTTTGATGAAAGAGGCTTTTTCTCCGGAGCACTTTTTTCCAAATCAACAATGTAACAATGAACCAAATATGAGGTAACTTGTCTATTTATGCCCAAAAAGTTGAAAATTTTCGCAAAAATTTGTTATGCTTATTTTTTCGATCTATCTTAAGCTGCATAACCCGGATGCTTGGAAGTGCCCATATTGGTATATTTTCAGGTACATTTTGACGATTTCGAGATTTTTCCCGGTTTTTGATCCATGACTGCTGACCCGTCATGGCAGGTATATGATCTTCACTGGCATATAGGTTAGGGAATCCACTTTCCGCTGCATTTTGCATACTAGCCTCCATTCTGATCACTTGCCATAGGGTCGATCTCATCAGGTCATGAGTATTACACCCATTTCACTCGCCGATTATTTAATCATGACTCGGTGGTAGAGCCTTCCTTTACATGGGCTTCTTAGTTAGTTCCTCGCTATCACTTGTTGCCCATGCTGTGTTTTATGTAGGCTCGGGAGTCCTCTTTAGTCCCGCCATGACTTATGTGTTGAAGCTTCATTCTTCTTCTTCCTCACTATTATTTTTCTGGCTATTACCCTAGAGGCTCCCTGGTGTTGTTGAGTTGTACTACTGCATTGCATTTTGGCTACTTTTTTATCCTGGCCTTTAGCCGGCTTCATTTGGACTCGATGTTTAAGCCAACTTTGGACCTTGACTGCCTGTACAAGTTAAGCCATTGCATGCACTTCTCTATCGCGACTTGACACCCTTTACCCATGGATGGAACATGCCTCTGAGTATCGCTTACCAGTTTCCACCACCTTGCATTGAGCATAGGATTGTTCCAATCCCAGGAACTAGTGCATCTGTTTCTTGATACTCGTTCTATCCATTGTACCATAGCATTATTTTATTCTTTTTCAGGCTTATTATATGAAAAAGACAAAAAAAAAATCAAATATAACAAAAAGAGCGGGAATGGGATGTAACTTCATACTTTTATGGCAGTATAGTGTCAGTTTTCCGCCCTTGAACAAAGCATATACACATATATATCTTTCCTCCATTTGGGATGGTTTTAGTTTTTACCTAGGTTCAGCCTTTACCATGTTTCACTTGTCAGTTCTCCCCCGGTTGGTTATCTCTTCCAATCATATGGAGAGTTTGTTCTGCCTCCTGCATAACAGACTTATACAGTGTCACTTTTTACTGCCATGGTCATCACGAGTCGTGATTTTTTTCAAGGGAAGTCTAACCTGAGTCGGCCATTCTGCGGTGTCTCTTGACTCATTATTTAGTCGGCCTTCCCGGTCTTGTTAGTATCATGTTCTATCACATCAGATGTTTTGGTCTTCTGCTCATGCTGGTTTGATAAGGTCCCCATTGACTTCTTGCCAGCGGGTTTGTCTCTTATCTGTTCATTGCTTGTGGAAAACTGACCTTTAGCTATTGTACATTGGGTGACATAATGTCCTTGTTTGATCATCGTGTAGGTCCTTTGTTGGGTAGTTTCCCCCGTGATGGTGATAGGCATACATTATCACACTTGGTAAATACGATGCCGCCAATTTCCATTACCTTCTATCGTTGGTTCACTTGTCTAATGACAAAGCTTTCATTATTGGTTGGTTCAGAGGGTTTCTTCCGTGCGCTAGCTTCATCTTGTGCATGTCGGAAACGTACTTCGGTTCTAGTTCCATCACTCTACTTCGTCCGATTCCTTCCAAATCTTGGCCTGTGGGTTACACTCGCGCTGGACTGATGTGGGATGCCTTAATGCCTTCCTTCCAGCAGATCTTTTCCCATCGACTCTGACTCATTGCTCTAGGAATAAGGTCTAGAGTCTTTTTGTCAGTACCTTAGGGTTTGCAGTCATCAGTGGCAGACTCTTCGCTATCGACAGTGGGGATTCATCATTGCCTCCTGATTGGTAGATTCTTTCAAGTGTTCGACTTCAACTCATTCATTCACACTTGTTAGATTGTACTGGGGCACCTTGACACTCATTTCATTATTGGTGGGTTGTCTCGCATTGGTTAACGGTATACATCATTGACCGGTAATCCAACGATTTCTCACATGGTCGACTTCAGCTCATTTATTCCCATTGTGTAGAATTGTGCCATAGTGATCGGTAGCTTGAATTTGTCATTTTCTTTAAAGTTCACCTTTGTCGGTCATTAGTTTAACATTGATACCATTCACCATATATTTGTGATTGGTCTAATGATCTATATATTGACTCACGATTGCGTGATTATGCCGTTTATTCCACCTTATGACTTGGTACCAAATTCAATTAATTTAATTATATGATCGAACATCGATTTGTTGTCATTGATCTGACTTTCTATATGTGATACTTGGACATTGATTGAGACTTATATTTTCGAGCGTATAAGTTCATTGTGTACTTTCAGTTCAGCTATACTTGTATAAATTTTGGATCTATTCTGTACTTTCGATATGATGTATTTTTGATTGAGCATGGGTATGCCCGCCTCAGCATGAGTTGACTCTTTGTTTTCTTTCATTGGTTTTTGGCAGGCTGAAATCTGGTGAAGTCCTCTCTTGTCCTTGCGAAGTTCTTTCTATGTGCATAATACATTTTGGCCATCATGTACCCCTTCTGACCTCATATATTATGGGGCATCTGTTATAGCATCATTTTTCACCTTCATATGATTCATGATTGCTTTTATGGCTTTGGGCAACCATTCCTACAGACTTGAACAAAATTCACTAAAAATAGTGTTAAAATCTCCATACGCGGATATGCCCAGACTTTTCCACGTGTATACGCAAGTCCACATGTACTTTCCGTGCATGTCATTAAAATCATTAAAAAATATATAAACATTCCCTATTTTCGGGCTAGGTTGATGGTTACTCTGGTAGTTCAACCACCCCAGCACGTGGCCAACTATTTCCAACTGACTGAAACTACTTTGAGGGAGTATAAAATCCCCTCATGTGCATGGCCTCGAGTGCACAAGTCTTGAAAGGATCTTAGTGAGGCAAGGGCGGGACGAATCCGGACGACGGTCTGCTCGAAGATCGTGGAAGGATTCAGGTGATCTCTCCACTTTTACTTCTGTACATGTTGTTCGTAATAATGAAGAACCATCTTGTTCCTGAACCTACGTGTTGATATCTATTTGTATGTGTGAAAAGATTATCATTTAAGCATTTATTATGGTTTATATAATGTTTCACATGGTTTACACTAACGTTTAGGAGAATTATATGCTGTACAACTAGGTTTCTAAGCACATTCTTTCTTGTTTCCAGGTTGAAGGAGGAAGAAGGGTTGTTGGGGTTTTAGACCTCGTGGGATCTACAACGAACGTAGCACTACAAGAAAAAAGGTCATTGGTGAGGGGCGAAAATTGTCACCATAAGCTCATTGGTGAGGGTCAAAAGAGCCTTCGTCACCAAAAACTGAACATCACCAAAGGTGGCGTCGCTGAAAGTATAGGTGTTGTGGTGACATTCAAGGTCCGTCATAATGATTCTCAACTAGCGGATTCACCTTCCATTCATATGAGCAATGGTGATAGACAATAACCGTCACAAAAAGCTGACGTCACCAAAATTAGGCGTCGCCGTATATTGTTAGTGACATTCTGGCAAATACATCACGAATATTGATTATAATGACGGATGATGACCGTCACCATTTCATATGAACAACAACGATTTTTTGTGATGGACCTTTCATGACTGTCACTATTGGTGCATATATATGGCGACATTCATTGACCATCACCATTTCATATTTGGTGAGGGTCAAAAAATGTCATGATAAGCTCATTGGTGACATCAAGGTCCATCACAAATAATGACTATAATGACAAACATTGACCCTCACCATTTCATATCAACAACAATGATTTATGGTGATGGAACTTTCATGGTCGTAACTATTAATGCGTATATATGGTGGCGTTCGTTAACCGTCACCATTTCATATTTTGGTGAGGGTCGAAAAATGTCACCATAAGCTCATTGGTGATGGTCAAAAGAGAATTCGTCACCAAAAACTGATCGTTGTCATTCCCTATTAATATCAGGGCACGATGGAATCGAACCACCAACCTCCTGCTTGTGAATCAGGTGCTCTTCCATTGAGCTAGCACCCTTTAAAGAATTAAACTTTAAACTAGCAATTGTTGGTTGCCTAGTAAGACTCAATTTCAGCATCTAGAGCAGACCATGCAATCATACCTGCGGTCAAAGTATGGTGGAAAGTACAATATTCCAAAAGGATAGGGGGGCTCATCCCTCGCTCAACATGTTGAAAAATAACATTGCGACATGGAGGCTATTTTGCAGGGATGCGGGGTGGATCTTTGGTCAGTCGTTACAGTAGTGTCAACCACAAAGGCTTTAACCTTTGTTGCTTTAGCATAATCTATTAACTCCAACTCTAAATGCAAGATGGGGTGTCAGTTGATCTAGAAGACAAGTGAGCACACAAATTACACCATTTCTAATCTGTTTGGAAAGATAATCAGGACCATTATTTAGTTCTCCTTCAATGCCGGGCTCACTAGTGTGCAGCCTTGTTTGGCAATTGTAGCTATCTGGTCAACTCTTCCTTCATTGGGATTTGGCAGTGATTGAGCGTCTCTGCTATGCTTTCCCTAGGAATATTAAGTGTAAGTTTGTTTTTAAGGAAAAAATTAGTAATATGTCTACTTTTTGTTCCGTGTCGTGTAATGAGGTACACGACTAGCTATTAACTGAGGGTGAATTATTGATAAGAGATGCTCAATATTTATATTCAGTAAACTATACAAACTTTATTTCTATTTTTCTAGTCTTACAGAAGGGGATACTGATATAATATCCATTTTATATACACTTCCACCTTTTGATTTACTGTTTGTAAATACTTTTCTGTAAATATAAGAGATGTTTTGACAACAAAAATAATGGATGACCTACACTAAAAGCTGTTAATTTTCTTGCATTCTTCAACTGTGTTGGAGCAGAAAAGAATGACAACCACTAGATAAATATGCATGCCATCAGGAATATAGAATTATATAACTACGCTGAGAATTGACCTAACCATGCTGAGATGTCATACAGTCCAAAACTGAAGCAATTGATGTCCTGCGAACATGAGCCGCAGTTGAGACATACAAAACAATGAACTAATTATGGGACATGTTGGCATATTCAATATATTGCATTAGAGACAAGTGTCTTCAAAAGTATTGGGGATCGATTAACAAAGTGAGAAAACCTGTCAGATACTCCAGAAAGAAGGGTAACTTCATTAGGGTAACCAATTTTGGGACATGTTGGCATATTCAATATATTGCATTAGAGAAGAGTGCCTTCAAAAGGCTTGGGGATTGGTTCATGGAATGAGAAAACCTGTTAGATTCTCCATAAAGATGGAGAACTTGGTCAGGGTCACTAAGTTCACCTGTTTTAAACCAATAGTGCATAAGTCAATTCCAGTAAAAAACGCTAGTGGACTTTGGACCCAAGTGACCACTCCAGCCTAAAAAAAATAAGGAGCTATATTAAGGTTAATAAAATAAATTTTTTGGTAAAATACATGCATTTTGGAGTTCTGGGATTTTGTAACTACTACTTCAATTTAATATCGTAACAAATCACATAATCGTGTTGTGAATTTTTGTTTCTAACGCAGATGTTACAGAATACCAAAATGCATGTAGTAAAAGCTCATAATACCTCGTTTCGCTTCTTAAAATATCTTTGTTCATTGTTTTTTAATATCACCCTCATGATGGTTGGAAACTTTGCACCACCATTGTTGATTCTTGTCCATTTCTTGTGTCTTAAATAGAATCTGGTAGAAATAGGTGGTCTATTCCATTACGATGGAAGCCACTAGAAGTTCATAGCTTTGAGGTATCTTGTGCTATATTCCTAGTTTTGAGTACTGCAGCAAACTATGGAAGATGTTTGATTTTCTGAGTTGATGTATTGAAGGAAACTTTTGTGAAACTTAAATTGTTGTTCCCAAAATAGGCACCACAGCTAAAGGCATACAAAGTAATTAACTGCTAGCACAAGTTGGGCATGTTCATTAGATTACAGTAGATAATAATACCTTCTAAAGGCTTTGTAGAAATGATTGGCATAGTTACACACCTATCTAGATAATATATCAGGTGATTAGGCTCAATAATTCAATGGCTTGCAGAAACAACGCATGTAGTTATGAAAATGAATTAACAAAAACTAGGGATTGTGGATCTCAAGTATGCATTAGCTGTAGTAGCTTACGCCAGGAACTAAAACTCCAGCCAAATGTGACCACTATTCAAGGAAATAACAACAAAATGTTATAGCATTAATGCATTTTGATAAATTACCAAACTGCCAGTAATAAATAATTGAAATTTTGGAGTTCTAGGATTCTGGAGTCTATGGTTACTACAGCTTCTTGGTTACTATGGTAGATGGAAAAGAAACCAAATATTCATGTGTTCATTAAGGCTCATATGAGCTGGTAAGTGGGCCTTTGTTTATGTGAATTCAAGTATCATTATTGTGAATGTCTGCAAATTTTCCAAAAAATTGAACCGGTGCTACTTATTGCTTATTTCCAATGCAGCTTAGATAAAAAAACTGATGTTAAGAGGTGGTTCACTCCATTAGTATGCTGACTAATAGTTGGCAGTTTTAAATACTGTAGAATATTTTGGACAATGTACGATCTACTAAATTAATATGTTTGTTGCAATTTTTTCTTAATCACAAATTGTTGTACATCCAAGATAGTTGCCACCTGCCCAGGATGACTAAGACCATTGTAATTCTTACTCACTGAGCTAGTAGTCGCAACTTGTCTCCTTACCTTAGTAGAGATGTGAAAATTGGTGGTTGTACTTCAGTTACTAGGGTGACTGCAAGACTATGCACCTAAGTCTTAATTTATTGTTGACATCAAGATGATTGAGCTCATGTTCTCTTGATCCATCCACACATACTGATTAGTTTATTTGAGACATACTGATAAGTTTCTTTGAGCCATAGTGTGGGTTTTGTTGTATTCATTTTACTTGACTCCAAGATCTCATATGTCATACATACCCCTTGTGGGTTGTAATTGTAATTATCTCCAGAAAACTACGGTCCATGATCAAGTATATTACGCGCTATCAAATTAACGAAGGACTCCTCATTGGTTTCTATTTATGGAAACTAGACATGGTTTCTATTTATGGAAACTAGACAGTTTGACAGAACATTTTAAAGGAATTATTAGTTTCCACATTAACATTTCACTTTTACACTACTGACAAACCAATTTTGGGACATAGATTTAGAAAATTAAAACCTCCTACCTCAATTTAAAGGAAATAAGAATGTATGTTGTGTGTTCTCTGGTGCATAGTTCTATAGAAGTAGTCATCTAGGAATTTTAGTGTTCAAAATATTTCACTTAAATTCCCAGCATAGATTTATAATCAACCATAGCCCTTTGAAAACATCCTAAAAAATAAAGGTTGATAATGTAATCCTTGATAAATTTAGGTTCTTTGAGAAATCAAGAAGCGAAAATATTGAAAGGTTCTTCATAGTTGCATTAGTTAATGGATTTTTGAAGTGAGTTGTATAATAATATTTCTGTGTATGCCAATGCACAGGAAAGGGAAAATCTCTCTTATACATGAGATTAATAGCAAAACATGTGAGTATTCATCTATGAAATTAGTGTCCTGGTACAAAAAAAGTTATGGGTGTTGTAAGCAAGATTACATGTGGATTTTCATCCCCATCAACCCACACCAAAAATAAATTGGTGGGAGATTGGGTATTGAATGTAAGTGTTTGATGAAATTTAAATGCATGGTTTTCTGACCTTGAACACTATTTTTTTCATGTTGCGTGCTTAATGGGGATGGTGAAGCAACTTTGGAATTTTTTTGGTAAGGACAATATCAAGCAGGAAGAGCAATTTCAATAGAAATCTAGTGAAATGGAGTTCAGATAAATTTGTGGCATATAGGGAATGATGCACAAGATAAATACCAATTAGAGAGATTCTGAAAACAATGTTATGAGATGGTGACATGTGGATGTCGAGAGACTCTAAAGACTCTAGGATGATGCACAAGTATAGGGATATGGGGTAAAAAATCTGCATTTATTTATTTAACTCTCTTCTAAAACACTGACTCTTGGTAATGGTTTAATATCATCAATTTTTTTTCATATAGCTATGCCATCATTTCATTTTTCACAGAAAATTGTGTGGCGAGAACTATGGCTTGCATTGTAAATTTCTTTAGATGCAAGAGTGCTAATGCTTATTAATTGTTGTGAATAACTGTCTCCAGGGTGTAGTCAAATAGCTAATGATTCCATTGATAACAGGTTTGATTTAGAAATCAATAGTGAAGTGAATCCACAATTAAAAGCATACAAAAATTTGCACATGGACTATTTATTTTTGTCTCTTTACATTCAAACAGATACAATTTTGTATTTATTGTTGAAGACAGCTCTAGAGAATTTTTTGGTCCATATCATAACTATATGGGAAAAATATATGGTTTTATCTGTCTGAAATTCTTTTAGGAACTACCCATAAGGCCAAATTTGGTAACAATTGATTGAGTCTGATTCAATGCCAGAAAAAACCCCTGCAATGATTCATGTAACAAGGGGCATTTTTGTAACATTAAGTCAACAATGGTGTAAATTTAATATAGATATCCTTTCACTTCAAAGCACTGATGAAAAGTTTGGTCAAGAGCTTTAGGGAGGGTGAAGGTTTCTTATTGTTCTAACTGTATAAAGCTCAAGTTTAGGGAAATTAATAATATTAATACAAGTTAATTGTTTCAAACTAGTTGATTGCGAGGACAGGTTGTCTGTCATTGAACAAATTGGTTGTATTGGCTACATTATGTGATGACAAAGGTGGTGTATATAAAAAATGGTTAAATATAATAGAACCTTGAAATGTTGTCAACATTTTCAATAGACTAATAATTAGAGGTTGGGGGTTGATTATTGTTAAAATTAAGATTTTCACTAAAGCTCTTTTCATGTGGTTGCAACTTGCATGTGGAATTTGAGGTTGGCCATCAAAAAGTTACTATTATGCTTAGAGGAATTCCTTTTCCTAGTTGTATTCTTGGGAAAGTAAAGTATAGGATTGCAAAGTGCTAGATCTTGGGGTGTTGTTTGAAGTATTCATGCAATTTGATTAGTGAGCTACAACATCTATGCCCCTCATTAATTATAACTTGGTGTATTGGACCACCAAACCATCACATGGAATAGAGTGGAGGATGAATGGAGCCAAGTTGTCTTTAACAGCACCTTGATCTATAAGTTTTCCCTTGGGGAAGGGACCATCATAGTATTCTCTAATAATAATATGGATGTAGGTTTTTATTTATAAAGGCATGCCACCTGAAGAATGAAAATTCCTAGTGGGTGCAGTGGCAACATGCTTACCTGGGGGTTGCATGACAATTCCAACAACTAAAGAGTTCATCTCAGAAACCAATTTTGCTGGTTTCTAAAGAATATAATCCCCAGTAGTAGGAGATATTTTAGGAATTGTCCAACCACTATATTATATTGACAAGAGATTCCCATTTGCAATACAATTACACCAAATAAATCAATGCCAAAAAAATATGACAATGACTGCTCTTCACAGCTAAAGGACACATTGTATTGAAGTCATTCATTTCTTTCTATTTTGTGATATATTGTTGCTATTTCACATTAATGGCATTCCTATCCAATTTTCTATGATTATGCAACCACAAAAATTGGAGTTCAAATTCTCAATAGAATTTTATTCGTAAAGGGAAAACAGATGTCAACATTAATAATTAGCCTCAATAGTTAAATAAAGAAAAATTTATAATATTCAACATACTTGAACAAGTTAGACTAGTATAAAAAACTTTTATAATGATTTATATGCATCCTTTAATATATAATCTATATATATTACTCTTGGCCTCTAGGAAGCAATATAGGGTTCATTCCAAGCATGTAACTAATGCATTCTAGTTCACCTCCTTTTGCAAGCAATGTGACTTCCACATATGCATAGGAGACATTGCGAAATTGACACTAAAAATATATTGGAGGCATGACATCCTTTGAAGAAAACATTGGAATGGTTGTTTGTCTCTGCATCTATAAAGGATAAAAATGGTGCCACTATAGACCTAGAGCTTGGGTTTAATATAAAACCACTACAAGAAATACTAGCATATGTTTCTGAGCATTTCTTTGAATCTAAGGGATCAACATTTGATTCTTGAAAGTTCACTAATCGTTAAGTCTTTTCTCAACCTTAATCCTAAGAATCTGTGTATGGAAAAGACCATGAGATTCGATTCCATCTTGAATTTCTATCTTGATGATTGCAAGAGGCAAGTGCTACCAATTATGTTGCATTCAAGGAATTTCAGTTTCATACAATCTAAAACAATGTCAGTATCCTATTGAAACAATATTTTGGAAGTTTTGAATATCCACCATTGACATATTGGATGCCATTTTCATGATCTTGATTAGTGAAATATGTGTGCTTATAATAGACTTAGATTGGAGTAATGTCTTCAACGTGAAGGAAATTGGTTCTAAATTTTTGAAGACAAGGAAAAAATTATCTACTAGAAGTAATAGCATTGCTGTGTAGGTGTTACTTGGGAAAATTACTATTCATGCCAAATTCTTTCAAAACAATTCTAGCTCTGTAAACACAGTGAATACACAGTCTCAACAACCATTAGGTTGGAAATTTTCCATTGGATGTTACATAATTAATGTAATAGATAATGGAAAAGAATGGATTTATAGAGGCGTGGATGAAAATTTTCAAAAGAAATTACGTGCCCAAGACAGCACGATCTAATCCCACAATGGTTGATATGTGTCTATCACTCACGTTCCCTGATAAAGAGTTACCAAAAAAACATGCTATATTATCCCATGGAGCCAATATTTCATGAGGGATAGAACATAAGAACATTATGTACTCCCAAGTGGTAGCAAAGGATAATTTTCAAAGTTAACGAGAAATAATTATTACAGTCCTATGCAATCTTGGATGGAAAGATCATGTAGCAGCTTATGTCAACACTTAAATGTGTTTGAAATTTGAAAGTATCGTTGATTTGCACGTACCCAAATTATTATTCAAGCCATCAGTGATAGAAAACACAACCTATGAATGTTGGAATTTTAATGTTTCATTATTTTTCATGATAACTAAGCATAGGGAAAGAAAAAATTCTATTGGTGAATTTTTAAGGTCATTGCACTGGATCAATGATTTCAGGTATCACCCTCATTTTTCACATGCTTCAGTAGGGTAGGAAAGGAATAAATTTCTTTGAGAAACAATGTAGCATGAATAAGATCCCTTTATCACTAAGGTCTTGCCACTATGGTTCCCTGCTTGAAGGGTTAAAGTAATTTTTCGGAAAAATCAAATCATCAATAGGCCGTGTTTCTTTGTGATCCTTGAATGGATCTCGTCCTATAATAATTATCACTATGACAGGGAAATCTCTATCCTAGTGCAGTATCTTATATGGTATCACTCAGTTAGCTCAGTTCCTCTGAAGAAGGCATTGCTCAATCTCTTATATCTCAGTTCCTACTATTAATTTAGTTTACTCTCAATTGAAACAACCCCACAGTCTATGTGAACATCTTGTATTGTTGTCCCTTTGCAATATCAAGTTTTGAGCACGTGAAAAGTATGGCCGCACCATATATATATACAAGTTATGGAAATAAGTGTATAGTTTCAAGATATTATAAACATCATCTCAGGAATGTAAGCTGATCTATATTTACTCTAGTTATGACTCTGTGTGATCATATATTCTGCCGTAAGTGTGTCCTCCTATCCCTCTTCAATATATTTTTCAATTGGCATGGCATCATATTTTCAGGCATAGAATTATTAATATACATACATTTAGTTAGCCTTGAAAGAAGAATTGAGATATGAATTGTTGTTCAAATCAGCCATGTCATTCTCTCAAAGGTTTTAGAAGTTTTGATGATAAGGCTTGCTCACAACCTAAGTTGTGGAAAAGTCATGGCCATAGATTGTATGTTGACAATCTTATCCATACAAAAGGAGGCTAGCAAAGGAGTCATAGAACAATGAATCATCAAGGCTCATCATTATTTTGGATAATAGCATAAAAATGCATCTATACAGAATATATGCCTCTGTATGAGACCCATGATTTGCTCAATCCACATCAGCTCACACTTCTTAGCCAACTTGTTAAAGTTTATTTTAGTTACAGTGGCTGCACTGAGTATAATTTTTTTTAGTTACATTCATAAGAGCAGAGGCTAATTTTGTTTAACAGAATTAATCTTCGTTCAGAGCAGAGGTTCAGCTGGAGTCATGTCAGTCACAGAAGTCTTGGGTCTCTCAAAGGGAACGAACTAGAAGTTTGAAAGATCTGAAATATAAGTCTGCACAGTAGAGATACTTGGTTATATCAGCTCCTCTATGACACTTCTATGGTATCCTTTCCATCGTGCATATTCACAATATCATGTCAGTCTAACAAGAAGTGACAAAGGTTCTACAACAAAAGAAACTACAACACATTTGAAGCTTTCAATCTTGAAGAATTACTTGGAGAAAAAGTGCATAGCACTTTGGAACAGTTCTAACCCTATCAGTAGAGGTGCCTCAATAAATGTGCACTAAAGATCCTTGACATCCTTGGTTGCTCTAAGAAAGAATCTTATAATGAATGGTCTTAATATAAAATGACCTCTCCTCTTCATGAATTCGGTAATTTGATATATTGGTAGATATATCTTCTCTCTGATTGAATAAAGTCTTCCACATTCTCTTCTTTGACCTAAAGCTTATTAAAAGTTTGACGTTGAAATTACCTCATGTAAGTCTCATATATAATATGGGTAGCTAATGATGATTACCAATGCAAGGTTTCAGAGGGAGCTATGATGATTGGGCTCATATATCTATAACATTTGTCTAAATAAGATGGATTTAATGTAAGACCTAGTAGTACTTAAGCACAAAACAGAGTAGCTATTGAACCCAGTCATAGTGAACTCTGATGTATGCCTTGATACAAAGGCTTTAAGACAATTTAAGGATAAGCCTCATAGATATTGGATAGTTGACGTATGCCTTGATACAAAGGCTTTAAGACAATTTAAGGATAAGCCTCATACATATATATTGGATAGTTTCTCATTAAAGATCAAGTATGATCTAAAGTTCACTATTTGTCTAATAAAAGGAAAAGTACTATATCTCCTAGTGACCATTTTCATTTCTTTGTATCAAAAATCAAATACTGATGTCTGTTATCTAGAAGCACCATTGCAACTGAATGTATAAAACAATACGCATGAATTTCTATGAAGCCACTCTATTGTAGTAAGCCATTTTGTGCTCACTATCACTATATATTGCAGAAGAAATATTTCATATACCACTATATATGGTTCAGCAGAGGACACTTCTATTTTATTGCATTTTTGAGTGGTCAGATCTCATAGATTGTCTGATGGACACTATGCACCCTGGAAAGACAAATATGGGCTATGATATCCCTATGTAAGAGGGAGTAAGATCAATCAAATATCTTCTCTATCTATATGTACAAGAAGATGTATATTACTAAATGTTGACTAGATCTCTGTTGTAAGTCAATATGTTTGCAGGCTGTTGTATTGAGCTATGAGGCTCCCATTGATTTAGTTTTGGTTTTCAGAGACCAGCTTGGCACCATTCCCTATATGAAGGGATTCTTGGCTGAATATTGAGCCCTGGGAGTTCCTGGGGGCTTGGGGTACTTATTGATCTATGAGCGACCATAGGGTGAGTGGTTCACCTTCCCCTAGTGGTGCGCTATGTACATGGTGAGTGGTTCACCTTCCCTTGTGATACCCCATGATGGTTGACATGTGTGTAGAGTGAGTGGTTCAACTTCCCTTACTGTTGGTGACATATGCATAGAATGAGTGGTTCGCCTTCTCCTATGGCATATGAGCAGGATGAGTGATTCACCTTCTCCTATGGATACCCCAGTGACAGATGCATATAGGCATATGTTGACATGTTGGTGGGACGTGGTTCATCCTATCCCCACATGTAGGATGTTCATTCCCTACGATTGATAGTTGACATGTTGGTGGGATGTGGTTCGTCCTTTCCCCATGTGTATATTTCTTCCTACTATTTTTGTTCTACATGCACTCGGTGTTTTTTCATGCGTGTAGGAGGTGGTTTGTCCTTTCCCTACACTTGGTGTTTTGCATGTGTGTAGGATGCGGTTCATCATTTACCTACATATGATTGTGATGTGTGTTTGTAGGATGTGGATTCTCCTTTCCCTATGTGTGATTGCGAGTAGGATGTGATATATTCTTTCCTTGTTGGTGTTCCTGCAACATCCCACCCACGTAGTCCGGGACACATGGGAAGTACCTCTCATATGGCCAATGATTTGGGAAAAGTGGTTAGGGACCATAGCACTACCGATGGACGCATCGCGTACTATCGTACTCCCTATGCTAGGATGCATGGTGTTTATCTACTTGATTTGGGATCAATTCAGGTTCTACCTTCGCACTAAATTCTGTCAATGGAGACTAGCAAGGCCTTGTGACTCATGTTCGATCAATTATTCTTTATTATTCACATATTTGTTCAGTAGAGTAGAGTAGAGTAGAGCAGAGATGGTTCAAGATGGCATGATGACCTATGGCAGTAGATGGATTAGTAGGTGGAATTCTCCCTAGTTGAGAGGGAGTGTTAAAATTGGCAACTAGAGCCAAATTCCACTTTGGTCTGCTCAGTTGATGGAGATAATAATCCCATTGACTTCCTCTTCTTGATCTAAATATTTTCAAATTTGGATCAGAAAAATATTTGTTTATTCAAAAAGAAATTCTATAAATCATGATTTTATTTAGGCAGGAAATTTGAAAATTCGAATTTTGAATTTGCCTCCAAAATATCAAAGTTTGCTTCTCTTCTAAATTATATATAAGGATTCTCTCCCAACCCATTTGAGGCATCGAAAATATCTCTTGCATTTCTAAGGCAACCGAGTGGGGATAATGGCTAAACGCAGAGGTTGGGATGGTTTTGAGTGAGTCTATTTTCTTGTTCTAGTGCCGAGGAAGCTATGGGTAGACTGATGTTGGTTTCAGGACAATCTCCGTAGATGTATTGGGGTTTTGTTACATGATTTCCCTCCTCCATATAGACTAAGCTCCTTAGAAAATATGTCGAGCAAATCTAGGTTAGATGATGCTTAATCTAGGCATTATTAACCCTCTCCCACAGACCAAGATCCATCATCAAGTCAGTCGTAGACCTGTGGATAGCTTAGAGCTGCCTATTGTGCGAATCCTCTAGAGAAGGATTGTTGCAACTCCAAGGAAGTTGTTTCAATCAGGTCGCAACCCTATGCAAGCTATATATGGGGTCACAGTTATGTTTTTGCCATCAGGAAGCTATGGAGGGCTGCATCTAGCCCTAACCAGTTGTGGAAGGCTATAAATATAGCTCTAACCAGGCTTAGATTGTGGACAATGGCTTAAAAGGGGAAGTTGCAACCTTGTAATAATGTTTAGAGGAGTGCAAAAGGTTTTTTGTCTCATGACAACAAATCCTTACCAGAACTCAGTTCATATCTAAAGCAGGTCAGCACTGAGGAAAAGCTTTGACTACATTTAACCACTAATCTAGAAAAAAAATGATTGTTCATGTTTAAAGGCAGAATTTTGGATCATGTCTTTGGCATTTGGATAGTGATACTAGTCGTCACCTTGGAAAGTGAATAATGTTTCTATCAGCTCTCTCTCTCTCTCTGTTGTACATTTGATTTGAATGATAAGAAGAATTGTTCAAGGGGTTTTCCCATATTGGGGTTTTTCCTTGGCTCGTACCATATTCTCTTGTTCTTCTGTCTTGGCTTGTCTTCAACATTTCTCATTTATGTTCTTTCGTTAGTTACTATCATATATTGTTTAATGTAATTCATAATGGATTAATGGGTTCATGATTGAATGAAGTAACTATCCTAAGCAAAGAACATGTTTCCAGAATTAACAAATTCTTTGTTTATTTTAATTTCTCCTGAACCCCTATGTTGAATCCAGCAAGGGTGAGATTTGAAACCAGAGCCATATTGCAACAATTCAGGAGAGATTTAGTCACTGTGTTTTTCAGAATTCTTGTTTTTTCTGGAGAATTCCAAATCAAACCCAGAGACATGAAAAGAAAACCTTGAAAACAAAAAAATGACCAGAAATAAATGAAATGCATGCCAATCAAACATAATAGTTAATGAAATTTATGTGTTTTTATCATGGAAACAGGGGGCATTTCAAACATGTTCTAAGTTGCAAAGAATATAGAGGTGTGGACAAAAGAATTTTCCAAACTTTTAATAAAATATTTAATCGTAGATGTATAAATATTATTAATAGACAGGGAATTGAATACCTAAATTTCAGAATGGAAACTCTCGATAAACAATTATCTATCCATCTTTGCACAATGATGTTTCTCATATTGATAAAATTGGATAACATGCAAATTTCCTTCAAATCGAAACTCTAGGAATGCATATGATTCGTCAAACAGTTGATCATGCAAAGAAGGGAGTAACAGGTCCTATGATATCATGCAAAGTTAATGAGAAATAATTATTACAGTCATGTGCAATCTTAGATGGACAGATCCTGTAGTAGCTTATGTCAACACTTACATGTGTTTGAACTTTGAAGGTACCGCTGATTTTCAGGTACCCAAATTCTTGTTCAACCCATCAGCGATAGAAAATCCATCCTATGAATGTTAAAATTTTAATGTTTCATTATTTTGCATGATAACTAATAATAGGGAAAGAAAACATTCTATTACTGAAGTTGTAAGGTCATTGCACTGGATCAATGATTTCAAGTAGCACCCTCATTTTGCACATGCTATAGTAGGGTAGGAAAGGAATAAACTCCTTTTAGCAACAGTGTGGCATGAATAAGCTCCCTTGATCACTAAATTTTATTTCATGTTGTCATAAATAGATGACTTATCTTTTTCTTTGTAAAAGACAAAATTGTGTGGTTCTTTTACTAGAAGGGGAGGTCATTCTCATATATACATGAAAAAATTCTAAGACTGTCATGCACTCCCAGGAAGAGAACATCTCTGAGTTGGAGCCTGTGTTATCCCCTATTTTGGCATAGGGTTAATAATAGGGAATTATCAAGAGTTAACCAATTTTATGTTGGGAGGTTGGATATAGAAATTTCATCTTAGAGCTATGTTGCTCAAAGGTTGGATATAGAAATGTTAGCTATGTTGAAGGATAAACCTGTTAAGGTCTTCTCCATGACGAATAATATTCTATGGTATTTGTGAGGAGTTGCTGAAATTGTTGCTCAGAATGGTCTTTGTGAGGAGTCGTTGAAATTGTTCAATCAAATGCAACAGAATGGGATGAAAGTGGATAATTTCACCTTTTCCACTGATTTTGCAGCATGCACTAGTTTAGGATGCAATTCCATATAATCATCATTAAAGTTAGGCTAGACTCGAATATCTTTGTGGAGAATTCTCTTGTTGACCTGTACGCAAAATGTGGCAGCATAGAAGAGGCATGCTTAGTCTTTGATAATATGTTTGAACATAGGAAATTTTCTTGAAATACAATGATTACTAGATATGTTGAACATGCTTATAGTGAGGAAGAACTAGATGATCTCAGTGGGTTATGAAACTACCCTGTTGATGTTGAAGGATGAATGAGATGGAGTGGAAACAAATAGGGAAGGTGCATCTCCTTGAGATACACATCCCTTTATATGTTATCTCGTATGCACTCATTTGGAAGGAGTCTTAGCGAGGCAAGGGCTGGACGGATCCGGACGACGGTCTGCGAAGGCCTTGGAAGGATCAGGTGAAAGAGGAAGGACGGTTGCAGGGAGTTTGAACTCCACGTGGATCTACTCCAAACGTAGGACCAACGGGTAAACCTCTCGTTCTGCTCTATTTCGTTTTCATGATTGTGCATGATCCTGTGAGTCTCTGTTAAATAGTACGCCCCTGCTCTGTGGAGGTTGAATCCCAACCAACCTCTAGGGTGTTAAATCCCCGAAACACTCACCACATTTATCTTAAAGAGGACCGCAAACCAGTTAGACCACTGCAGCGCCGAATGAACCGCACAATTAAGGAGATAGTGAAAGAAGAATTGCATAAACTCGTTAATGCTAATTTCATCTACCCCATTTATGATAGCCATTTGGTGTCTCTTCTTGTCATAGTTCTTAAAAAGAATGAAAATTGGAGAGTCTGTGTAGACTATAGATAGCTTAACAAGCTCACTCAAAATGACCATTTCCCTTTACCATTTATTGATCAGGTCATGTATACTCTCTTTGGGAAAACGTTTTTTCATTCCTGGATGGTTTTAGTGGCTATAATCAAATACATATTGTCGTGGAAGACAAAGACAAGAAAACCTTCACTTGCCCGTGGTGTACTTTTGCATACGAAGTCCTTCGTTTTGGCCTCTGTAATGCACCAACAACTTTTCAGAGGGCAATATTGGATATTTTTTCTGATCTCTTGAATGACTGTCTTGAAATATTTATGGATGATTTTACACCCTACGATGATGCCTTTGAGACATCATTAGTAAATTTGGAAAAGGTGCTACAACGATGTGAACAAAATAATGTAGCTCTGAGCAAGGAGAAATGACACATGATGATTACCAAGGGAATTGTGCTGGGAAATTTCATTTCGACAGATGGATTCGAGGTAGATCTTGAAAAAATTGAGGTAATCTCGAAAATCCCAACTCCTAAGACTCCAAAACAGGTACGTATTTTTTTAGGACATGAAGGGTACTGTAAGGGATTTATAGAAAAATTTTCAAAGATTGCATCTCCTCTTTTTTCCTTGCTCATGAAAGATGCGGAATTTTTGTGGATAGGAAAGTGTGAGCGGGCCTTTCTAAAGGTAAAGAAATTTGTAAGAGAAACACCCGTTTTACAAGGAAAAAATTGGATATTGTCATTCCATATCACTACGGATGCATCTAACATAGTTGTGGATGTTGTTTTGGGGCAGCTGGAGGAGAAAAAACCTTATTCCATTTATTACATCAGTAAGAATATAACTCTAGCAGAACTCAACTACACAGTGACTGAAAAGGAATTCCTAGTAGTAGTGCATGTTATCAACAATTTTTGGCACTACATTACCGGGTATCAAGTATTTGAACACAATGACCATGCTGAAATTCAAATTTTAATGAAAAAACTTGTTACTCATGGTATAGTTACATGATGGTTATTGTTGTTACAGGAATTTGATATCACTATTTTAGATAAACCTGGAAAGGATAATGTAGTTGTTGATTTTATTTCTAGATTAACTATAAGTGACGATTGCACTACCATTGAGGATTGTTTTCTATATGAATATATTTTTTCCATATTTACTCACTCACCATGGTATGCAGATATAGCCAATTATCTTGCTGCAGGAAAATTTCCACACCATTTATCTTGCAGAGAAAAGAGGAAGATTTTAGAATAGAGTACTACCTACTCCTGGATAGAGGGAAATATCTATCACACTAGGCCAGAATTTCAGATTAGGCGATATGTTAGAGATGATGAGGTATTTGAGATCTTGAAAGCTTGTTTTTAGGAACCCTGTGGAGGGCACTTCCCTGACAAAAGGATGAGATAAAAAGTACTCTCAATAGGATACTACTGGTCAACTATATTCTAGGATGCCAAGAATTTTGTGAAGGGGTGTGAGAGCTGCCAAAGGATGGGCCAACCTCTAAAATCAAACGAGATGTTGTTACAACCTCAGATAGTGATCAAACCATTTAAGAAATGGGACCTAGACCTTGTAGGGCAAATTAATCCTTCATCACAAAAAAAATCATACATATTTGTCTGCACTAACTATGTCACAAATTGGGTCGAAGAAAAGGCATGAATTAGAGCTATAGAGCAGGTTGTTTCAGACTTTCTATTTGAAGATATTTTTGTTCGCTTTGGGATAACTGGGGAGATAGTGACAGATGGAGGGCCTCAGTTCACATCTCATTTGATCAAGAAGCTGGTTGAGAAGTATGGAAGTCTTCACAGAATCACTTCACCTTATCATCCAAAAGCAAATGTTCAAGTAGAAAGCACCAATAAAGTTATTGAGGGAATATTAACAAATACAATATCCAACCACCAAAGAAATTGGGCCGAGAAACATCCAGAGGTGTTGTGGGCTTACATAAAAACATGGAGGAACACTACAGGCTTCTCACCATATGAATTGGTGTATGGTAAGAATCCTTTATTCCCAATAGAGTTCGAGATAAAGACAATAAGAACAACATTGCATGTCAATTTGGACTTAAGCACAACACATAAACAAAGTTTGAACCAAATCAATGAGTTGGAATAGAAGCAGCTAGCTGCTATTCAATAGATAGAGATCATTCAGCTGTAGAGAGATAGATGGCATGATGGGTTTATTAAGAAGAATAAGTTATAGAAAGGAGATTGGGCTCTCTTGTATGTTTCAAGGTTCAAGGATTTCAAAGACAAGCTCTGCACTAGATGGCTAGGTCCTTACGAAGTAGACATGGTCTTTGATAATGGGACTGTACAATTGGTCACCATCGAAAGTTCTAAGACATTGTTACTGGTTAATGGGCACCGTATAATGTTATGTCATCAACCTGCTTCGAAGGAATCATTTGTTAACATTGTTGCGGACTCTGATCCTCATGTTACAACAGTAGGGGAACATTCCCTTGTGCAGCCTGAGATTAGAAATTCCAATAAGTGTAGCAGTTGAAAACCACTCTTGTGGTGGCTATTACACAGATTTTTTTCCCTTCCTAAAACATCATCCATCCTTTTTGATAGATTTTACAATGTGATGTTATTCATTTGATTTTATTTTTGTATCTATTTAACCTAATCATTATGATTTTTGAAGAATAATCTAAAGGTTGTCTTTGTTGTTACACATGTAACATCCAATAGGCACGAACATTGTTTCTCATGTTTCATCGCATGAAAACAATAATTGTGCCAGCCAAGCACGACTGCCATAATCACTGCAAATGGTACGCTGCCAATTCCAAATCCTCCTCCACGTCGCTTTAGGTACATCATTCAAAAGGTACCATAATCATTTATGATTTGGTGATTAATGGAAAAAGTAGTGATATTCTCGTGATGGCTGTGGGCAATCGTCACCATTAAAGTAGGGGGGATATATCTTGTAATCATTGAAAAATTCATAGTCATAAACCATTATTAACTCCGGATACACCCAATTAATAGCACAATCTCCAATGATGACTAAATCTGACGGGAAAGACCGTGTGTACTTAGAACCCATTACTTTCCATAACAGGACATTTATGAAGAGTTGTGTGAGGCGCGATTCGGTAATCCGTAAATCTTGTCACCTCCCATCGCCCTCCTTGACTGAAGCCTTGTATCCTCATTTCAAACTTGTCATCTGGGATAAGAAGAGTAAGACATCGAGAGGAAGTAAGTAGTGCAGTGACATTACAGTGGGTTGAGCAGTAATGAGTGAATTCAGAAACAACAACAATATGGGTGGAGCAGCAGTTAGACATGAGCCAGATTCCATATATGCCTTGCAAAAATTTCCAGAATCCTACCAGTTTTTCAGAGATGCCGGATGGATTGAGTATTTCTAGAAGTTGGAAGGCTCGAATGAGGCAGTTGCACTCAAATTTGCTCAGAATTTAAATAAAAATTAGACCCGAGCCAGGGGCCTACAAATTGAGGTGATTGAAGAAGTAATCGACCGAGTAACTACATTTCCAGTAGAGGAATAGAGGTGGTTTAACAGAAAAATCAATGACCCCTCTTTGAAAGAAGACTTCCTAGAAAGAGAAGAAAAGTTGGAGAAGAAAGGGAGAGGAATTGACAGGCTATCACTGCCTCAGCGATGGGCAGATGTCGCCATGAGTTTAATCAAATACATTACTTTTGAGGGAAAATCCATGATTGTGTTTACTTAACACTTCCCTCTACTCAATTACCTTCGGCACTAGTAAAATATTAACCTTCCATTCTACTTATTGGGGAACATTAAGCATATGGCGGTGACAGTAAAGACAATAGCACATTCGAAAGCATGTCTGACCAATAACGGGCTCATCAAACTGATCATGTTGGATTCCCTAAGCCAACAAGGAAGGACCTGGGCAAAATTCAAGCAAAAGAGGCCCAGGACAAGCCAAGGAAAATAGGCCACGGCTTCGGGACGAAGTAAGGAAAAATCTGAAACCCAGACTCGGCCTGCCAAGGTCATAATTCGAAAAGAACCCATTAATGAAGCTGTTGTTACACAAGAACCAGTAACAGAGGTGGAGCAGATCCATTCAACAAAGGATGTTACACCCATTATTGATTTTGAATATTGAATGTAGAAGAACGTTGGGTCCCATCTCAGGATGGAGTTGTGAGAAAATATTGTTAATTTATGAATTATAGAAGTGGAAAGAGGAAGAAATCTCCCTTCGAGAGGGGACGATTTTGCTAAAATAACATCAGAGGAAGATATATTCCCTACATGAAAATTGTATGAAAGAAGAGTTGAAGAAAGGATGGGACAATTATAAGAGGAAGGAAGCCATGAATAAGCAAGAGGAACAACTGCTACTGTTACAACAATAGGTTTAGGATCTTAACATGGATAGGAAAAAAATTCATGACCTTGCCATTGTTAATCTAGGTTGTCATTGATGTCAATAGTCGATGTTAATCATTGATGTCAGTGGTTGGGATGGAAAATATTCTTGAAGATTCTAGAGGATGGTTACAAATGATTACAAATCTTGTTTAAGATGTCAAGACACAAATGAAGTGTCAATCATGTATCTTAATGATCATTATGGAAGACTATCATATCACTACACTTGGTGAAGGACTAGAAGACATACACATGATGACATGTCCTACCTCCAATGATATTGATGATAAAACTACATGATTACATCTCATACCTCCAATAATTTGATGATGACATGAAAAATATCCAAGGATGTGAAGCTTGATGTCCTTATAATGAAGACCACATAATGATGCTAATGAAATATCTCTGCACTATATTAAGGACAACTGACCTAATGACCCTATGTTGAAGAAGGCAAGGACATGATGGTGGTGATGCTATGCTGAAGAAGGCTAGGACATGATTACGAAGACAATCAACAAAGAAATCAAACCATGAAGAAGCCCTACACTCAAAGGCATTCTTCCCTACCTCCATTTCTGCACTCATAAATAATCAGTCACATTAAAAAATATTTTTTGCTACCTTTGAGACAAAATTCCTTAATGACACCTACACCATCTTCAAGAGCATAATTTTTCCTCTCAAATGAGCTATTACTAAGCCTAAAACTCCAAGTCGTTTGAAATTTTTTGATTTTTCAAGTTTAACGTAAAATTTTGTCCTTGAACCAACCTGTGCCAGCCTACTCCAGAGACGTGCCCCTTCACTTTGATGAGCGGAAAACACTATAAATACATAGTTTTGTCTTCATTTTAGCCATCAGATTTCGGTGATATTTTCTGAGATTGAGTACAAAATTAAAAGGAGGCTGAGGAGCACATTATAAAACACTATTTGGGTAATTTTTTAAGAAGGTTGAGTAGGAATACTTCTGTGGTATTCTGGATCTGTGGAGAAACTACATTACATGATACTTCAAATTTATGACAGAATTGTGGAGTAGCTTCAGGACAGAACTTGAGTTATTTGAGACTTAAGTAACTATTTAAAGCTCGTTGAAGGCTTAGAATTTGGACAACATCTGTGGTAGTTTGTGGGTTCAGAATAGTGTTTTTGAGAGGTTTCTATCTGAGGACAGATCCGTGGTTAGTTCAGATCAGTGCATAAAACATTACAGACCTGTGATACATAGTTTGGAGCATTTTTTTTTGGCATCATTGAAGCTTTTCAACATTCTTCTTCAGATATTTTGAGAGCAGCTTATTGGGCACTATTTAGAGCATACATGGAGCAGTTGTCAAGTGTTTTTTGAAGACAATTCTAGAGGGTGTTTTCTGAAAGTATATGAAGTTGTATTTGAAGCAGTTTATAAAGCATAATTAAGAGAGTTTTTTGTCTAATTTTAGAGTAGTTGGTGAAGATATTTTTTGGAGCAGGGTATTGCAGACCAGAAGCAAACTTGAGTGACATTTTTGGGAGCCATTTCTTGTGCAAGACATGTGAAGACTAGAACCAGAGCTTGAAGAAATATTTGGAAACAATTTTTGGAGGCTTGGATCACTGCCTAGAAAATAATACAGTCCTCTACCTTATCTCTAATGGATTATAAAGGAATCGAAAGACATATTCTTGAAGTGTTGAAGACTTAGAGTTGATCTTGGAGCCATTTGAAAAAATCTTGAAGACGTGAAGTCTTGTTGAAGTAACTTGTTAAAGAATTGGTGTTCATACCTATTAAAGAAACTTGTAGAAGTAGATTATGGAGACATTCTTGAGGACATTGGTTGACCTTTTAATGCATGTATAAAACCCTTATGGAATGATCTTGAAGAAGGTTCAAAATTGAAGATATTTTTTTGAGAAACTTTTAGTGATCTTGGAAGAATATGATGCATTAGCCATCATGAGGTGACCTTAGAGAAAGTGTTTGGGTGACATGAAGAGCAGTGGAGACACATTCATGAGAAAACAAGGTTGTCATTGATGAAGTGACATGGAGACTAAGTGAAGGCATTGCTGAAGATTGTCAGGGCTCGTTGAAGAAGACATTGGGATCCATAAAGTATAAACAAATATATCTTGATGAATTGAAGCAGGAGGTTGGAGCCTCACAAAGACAAGGTTGGTGCCTTAGAAGATAGCGCTGGAGCCCTAGAGGATAGGAGTCCTAAAGAAACCAGGTTGGAGCCTGTAGCAGAGATAGGGTTGGAGCCCTAGAGGTTGAAGTCTCAAAGTTACAAGGTTGGAGCCTCGGAAGATAGGGTTGGTGCCCTAGAGGTCGACTCCTCGTGAAGTCCAGGTAGGTGCTTGGAAAAGTACAGGTTGGTGCTTGGAAGGATTGAAGATTGGTGTCTTCATCTAGGGTTGGTGCCCTAAACTTATTGTATTTGTTTTATTATAAAGAATAATTTAATAAAATCATTTATTCTTATTGTTCATATTGTGTTCGAAATATAAGTGATCTAACTAGGAAAAATAACAGTTGGAAAGAAATACTGATTCACCCCCCTCTTAGTATTTCCAACAATTGGTGTCAGAGCCAATACCTTCACTCAAAGCCTAAAGGCTTGAAGATTGATCATTAGAACACAAATGGAAAATGCGAGGAAGAAATTATCCAATCCTCTTAAAGATGTGTCTTCCACAACCATAAAAATTGAAGTCAATCAATTTGCTAAGGCTCCATTTTTCAATGGAAATTTTGATATATGAGAGGCAAGAATGAGGAATTTTTTGAAGACTCAAGGAATTGAAGTTTGGAAATCAGTGATTACTAATGACACGATGGATGAAGAATCCAAGGAGTACAATATAAGATAAATGAAGACAATTTTGAATGGGTTACCAAATTCTGTGAACGCCAATTTTGATAAATTTTCGTTAGCAAAAGTCATATGGGAAAAAATTCATGATCTTCACTCAAAAGGACTATTGAAAATGATCTCTAGTCAAGACGATGATGGAAAACAAGAAATAAGTCCATAATCCATCAAGGAAGCTGAAGGTAAGAGAGATGACAACAAGTGTAAAGAAGACCTAGAAGATAAACAGAACAAAGAAGACTTTGAAGAAGATCTCTTGAATAAACTTATAGCTTCCATGGAAGAGATTAACAGATTGAAAAAGGAAAATGAGTAACTTAAGAAAAAAGCGCAAGTTGGTGACCAAAACAAGAGAAGGAAGGAATTTGACCTTGTCAACCTTGAAGTTCAAGAATGAGATGAGGAGCTCACCAAACTTAAGGAGGAATTTCATCAAAACAATAGAAAACATCATGAAGAAGTCATATCTATGACAAATAAATTGGATAAGGAAAAGAAAAGGGAAGACGCTTTGTCAAGCCACCTTGAACAAAGAGTTAAGAGCTTGAGCAATCTTAAAGAAGAGATTAGCCAATACAAGGAAGAGGTCTCCTCTCTTAGATCTCAACTAGAAGAAGCAAGGAAATAAGCGCAAGGAGCCGAGAAGGTGATGGAAACTTTTGCATTCATAGAAGGACAAGTTGATGAAGCAGAAAAGGAGAGAAACACCATGATATGCCAACTAGAAGAAAACAATGAAGAAATATTCAAACTAAAATCAAACATCAATCTTCTCAAGGCCAAAAAATGTGAAGCAAAAAGAATAAAAGAAGAAATGGTGAGCAGTCTAGCAAAGCAGAATGAAGAAGTCTTCATAATGAAATAAATTATCATCTCCCTTAAATTCGAAGCACATGAAGCAACAAGGATCATGGAAGAAATGAAGAAGCAACTACTTATGAAAGATGAATATTATGAAAAGTTGAAAGGAGAAATTGTCTTTCTTGAAAACGAAGTTGAATTGTTGAATAAAAACTTGAAAAGCTCTCAAACCCTAGATGACATCCTAAGTCAACAAAGGTCTCCCCTTGATAAAGCAGTTCTTGGCTATGCAGGTGAATCCTCAAGAAAGAATGATAATGCTTCAAACAAAAAAGATGTGAGGAACTTAGAAAGAAATGTTGATGCTCCCAGTTCCAACGAAGGAAAGGAGAAGAATCAAGATAACAATGGAAGAAATTCTACTCTAAAGAGACTTGCATATGGTGTCAAGAATACAAAACGCAATGGATATCATCAAATAATCCCAAGGCAAAAAGACTTCAAGAGTACTTCAAGGAAATCTTCATCACCCAGGCACCAAAGTATATTTCTTGGATATTTCTTTTCTTGTACAAACTTTCAGCACGTGGCAAAAGATTGTAGGGCATATCACAGAGACAAATATAATGGTCCCCGTCAATCTCCTTGAAGCAATTTTGAAAGAAGTCATGATTTCTTATTCATGAACAAGATAGAGTGTTTCAATTTCCATAACATTGGACATATGGCATGTGATTGTAACTTGACTTGGGCCCCTGCACAAGCTAGAACCATGCTAGAGTTGAAAGTTACATAATTATGGAGAAGGAAGCAAGTTGAATTCGGAAGTCCCTTGAACACTTTAGCCATCAACACATGTTGTTGAATAGATGAAGACATCCTTGGAAAATGTGATATTTCAAGTGTTTGATGATGAGACTCTACCAAAAAGGAGACCATGCATACTGTTAGGGGGAGCTGGTGACTCATGACTATTCTTGTAGAAGTCTTCTATGAAAAGGTGTTATGGAATCCATGATGAGTCACACTTGGACAATCTTGACAAATCATCTCTCTGGAGTAACTCAATTGAAGAAGATAATGAAATTGTGAAGATTTTTTCCACTTGATCGCAAGGCGGCTATCTTTCTTTTCTAAGAAAACCTATAAGAGCTTATGCATGCAGGGGGAGTTGGTTCATCCATGGAGAAATGTCAACACATCTATCATGGACCACATTGCTAGAAATAAAGAGCACCATGATAGGGGGAGTAGCGTAGCTATGAAGAACTACTATTCATGAAAAAAAGAAGCAGCTTGTCAGGGGGAGTACTTGGGCACCCCGTTTTCCATTGATGTCAAAGGGGGAGAGAATGTTGAAAGGGTAAGAATATTTCCATCAATGACAAAAGGGGAGATTGTTAATCGAGGTTGTCAATGATTTCAATAGTTGATGTCAATCATTGATGTCAGTGGTCAGGATGGAAAATATTCTTGTAGATGCCCTAGGATGATTACAAATGATTACAACTCTTTTTTAAGATGTCAAGACACAAATGAAGTGTCAATCATGTACCTTGATGATCATAATGGAAGACTACCATATCATTGCAGTTGATGAAGGACTGGAAGACATACACATGATGACATATCCTACCTCCAATGATCTTGATGATAACACTACATGATTACATCTCCTACCTCTAATAATTTGATGATTACATGACAAATATACAATGATGTGAAGCTTGATGTCCTTATAATGAAGACTACATAATGATGCTGCATTTGATTGATCAAATATCTTTGCACTATCTTAAGCACAACTGACCTAATGACCCTATGTTGAAGGAGGCAAGGACATGATGGTGGTGATCCTATCTTTAAGAAGGCTAGGACATGATTATGAAGGCAATCAATGAAGAAATAAAACCATGAAGAAGCCCTACACTCAAAGGTATTCTTCCCTGCATCCATTTCTGCACTCATAAATAATTAGTCACATTAAAAAATATTTTTTGCTACCTTTGAGGAAAAATTCCTTAATGACACCTACACCATCTTGAATGTTATTGATTTTTCAAGTTTAAGGTAAAAAATTTGCCTTGAGCCGACCTGTGCTAGCCTACTCATGTCGGCCTACTCCAGAGATGTGCCCTTTCACTTTGATGAGTGGAAAAAACTATAAATACAGAGTTTCATCCCCCATTTAGCCATCATATTTCGGTGATCTTTTCTGAGATTGAGTACAGAATTAAAAGAAGGTCGAGGAGCACATTATCAAACACTGTTTGGGTAATTTTTTAAGAAGGCCGAGGAGGAATACTTATGTGGTATTTTGGATATGTGGAGAAACTATATTACAGGAGACCTTAGATTTATGACATAATTGTGTAGTAGCTTCAGGATAGAGCTTGGGTTATCTAAGACTTAAGTAACTATTTAAATCTCGTTGAAGGCTCAGAATTTGGACAAAATCTGTGGTAGTCTGTGGGTTTAGAATAGTGTTGTTGAGAGGTTTCTATTAGAGGACATATCTATGGGCAGTTCAGATCAGTGCATAAAACATTAAAGACATGTGATACATAGTTTGGATTTTTTATTTTTGGCATCGTTGAAGCTTTTGAGAATTCTTCTTGAGATCTATTGAGAGCAGCTTATTGGGCACTATTTAGAGCACACATGGAGCAGCTGTCAAGTGTTTTTTGAATATAATTCTAGAGGGTGTTTTATGAAAGTATATGAAGCTGTATTTGAAGTAGTTTCTAAAAAATAATTAAGAGAAATGTTTGTCTACTTTTAAAGCAGCTGGTGAAGACATTATTTGGAGCATGGTATTGTAGACCAGAAGCAAACTTGAGTGACATTTTTGGAAGCCATTTCTTGTGCAAGACTTGTGAAGATTAGAACCAGAATTTGAAGAAATCTTTGGAAACAGTTTTTGGAGGCTTGGATCACTGCCTAGAAAATCATACAGACCTCTACCTTGTCTCTAAGGGATTATAAAGGAATTGAAATACATATTCTTGAAGTGTTGAAGACTTAGAGTTGATCTTGGAGCCATTTGAAAACATATTGAATATGTGAAGTCTTGTTGAAGTAACTTGTTAAAGAATTGGTGTTCATACCTATTAAAGACACTTGTAGAAGCAGATTGTGGAGACTTTCTTGAGGACATTGTTTGACCTTGTAATGCATGTCTAAACCCCTCATGGAATGACCTTGAAGAAGGCTCGAAAATCAATATATTTTGTTGAGAAGCCTTTAGTGATATTGGAAGACGATGATGCATTAGCCATCATGAGGTGACCTTAGAGAAAGTGTTTGGGTGACATGAAGAGTAGTGGAGACACATTGATGAGAAAACAAGGTTTTCATTGATGAAGTGACGTGGAGACTAAGTGAAGGCATTGTTGAAGATTGTCAAGGCTCGTTGAAGAAGACATTGGGAGCTGTGAAGTATAAACAAATATATCTTGATGAATTGAAGCAGGACGTTGGAGCCTCATAGAGACAAGGTTATTACCTTAGAAGATAGGGTTGGAGCCCTAGAGGATAGGAGTCCTGAAGAAACTAGGTTAGAGCCTGTAGGAGAGATAGGGTTGGAGTCCTAGAGGTTGGAGCCTCAAAGTGACAAGGTTTGAGCCTTGGAAGATAGTGTTGGTGCCCTAGAGGTCGAAGCCTCGTGAAGTCTAGGTAGGTTCTTGGAAAAGTACAGGATGGTGCTTGGAAGTATAAAAATATTGGTGTCTTCATCTAGGGTTGGATCCCTACACTTATTGTATCTACTTTATTGTAAAGAAGAATCTAATAAAAGCATTTATTCTTATTTTTCAAATTGTGTTATAAATATAAGTGATCTAACTGGTAAAAATAAAAATTGGAAAGAAATACTGATTCCCCCCCCTCTTAATATTTCCAAAAACCATCAATCTGTTGGGGTGCAGGGGCCCTTCCCCATCCTACCCCATTTTTCTATGGGAAAACTACTTCCTATTCTAGATGAAAGCTGTTATGGAGGATAGATCCTATATATGGTCTTCCACTTACAAATTCTTATATGTCTTTTGTGCCTCCAATTTTGACAAGAAAAGCCTACTGTGTGATTTATTCTTACAAAATATCATTAGTGAGCATGTGAGTATGGAAACGGTGGTGATTATATTATCCTATATGGGGGATCTACAGTTGTGAGATTTTGTTTCCTTCATGAAGAATCATATTGAGTGGCATTTGTCCACTAGATCTATGGATACTAATGAAGAGAAGATGGCATTATGGATCTGGGTAGAACCAGGATGGGCTGGCGAGTTAAGGTGGGCATTTAGAAGAATTTTGAGCACTCCTGGGATAAGGGAACTTGCTTCCACTTACAGAAGGAGGATTGTGAACTTCTGTCTCAATCAGTTCTCAGTGATGAAGAGTCAAGCCTTGACTAGGTGCTTGAAATGCACGGAAGCCAACAGTGTTGAGCTACTGAAGGGGGACCCATTTTCATTCCATAATTTTGTGGTGGTTGTTACACATGTACCAACATATGCATAGATAGTACAAACCCTTGGTGCTTCTTGGCTCGGATTAGGGTTCAAGTTCCCTTTGATCTGGCTGCCAATTGAGGATTATGAGAGTAATTATGAATTGAAATAGTATGAATTAGAATCTTGGATATAGAAACTAATAGCTAATTAAGGGTACAAGTCTGCATATGAAGATATAGTTGATGCTTATGACCTCACTGACTTGTAGCGACGATATTCCCATGAGAGATGAGATTTTGCATGAGGACATGCAAGTGCTTCAGTTGGGGGGAGATGTTGGGTGAAAATTTTTCACTTATTTCCTACATTTGTTTCCCCTATTTTACCTCATGAATATAACCATTGGGACTATATTTTCTTCTTTTTCCTACCATTCTATCTTAACTTGTGTTGTTTCACCTTATTTTCATTACCTTTCCGTTTCATCAATTGTTATGATGTATCTTGTCTTTTTAATGAATAACTGAGGATGAATGTTTGGAAAATATGTATGGTCGTTTGTTGTCTTTCTAGATGGTATTTGTAGCAAAAAATATCTAGAGCACAAAGCGTACAGGAGTAGTTAATGGTGTGTTGTTACAACGAGTTGTTACACCACGATGCTGTTACACCATGCTATTACAGACCTGTTGACGAACTGTTCTTACAGTTGTACTGCTGACTTGATCTCCTCAACTTTTGATACTGACCTATCCTCTAGTTGTTACGCTACAATTTTGATTTATTGTGATAACTGTAGAAGTTATTAAGTATTGTATTTTTGGATAATAACCTTTAGGCAGTTTTGATTGTAATCTATTATTTTCTAGTCAGAATTTTATTAAGAAGTGGTTGTAACCATATGTATTCTATTTTGATCAACATGAGAATAATAAGATTCTCATGACTGATCCATCCCTCATTTTTCTGAGATGTAACCACTATATATTTCTCGACTCTTGAGGTCGAAAGGTTAGCGGAGTACAACATTACTTTTTCTCTGTAATTTTGATCATATTAATACAAGTTACCTTATTTTTGTTGTTACATGCATCATCTGATTTAGTTTCTGTTAATTTATTTCTCTACCTACGCCCTGCTAGGGAGGAAAGGCCCTCCTCTTTATTAGGGACTACAACGTTTAAGATAGCTATGTATATATATATATTTCTATTTACTTTATGTATCAGTGGAAGTGATTTTTCTGTTGTTTTAACTGTGAATAGACATAATTCATTTCTAGTAATTTATATGTTGTTACACATGTGATATTAGAGATACTAGCTGGATAATTGTTGTGTCGCACACTAGGGTAGATTAATTGAGGTGTAATCACAGTCTTTTAGATCATTTTATTTCTGCATGAGTGAATTCTTTCCAGCATTTACTTCAACAACGATTTCGTTTATTTGGATTTGCTTCTGGTTTGATGTATCAACACATACAATGTGACTGTCATTGAAATAAAAGACATCCCTGGACTAATAATTTATGTGTATTGTTTTAGTCATTTAAACGTGATTAATACAACCGAACAATATGTTTATATATGATGATTTGATGAAAAAACTAGTTTGAATTGTTGTGAAAGAAAGTAAACAATATTGCAAGTGTACCTTATTGACAATCTACCAATGAGATATGATTTAAGTTATTTCAATTTATTTGGAATATAATGGAAATTATGTGCTTGGCACAGGAAAGCACCAAATGCCTGGTTTGGGATGGTTGAAATCAACTGTAATAATTAGCAGCATCAATAGTGGAAGGAATTGGAACAAGAAGCGGTATGTAGCTAATGTTAATTTTTCATAAAGAATCATTGTTCTTTACTTTGAAGGTTACATTTCATCATTAACATGTTACATTCACCCCAAATAACTATACATTTGTAAAAATCTGTATTATTAACCATCAAAATATGAAACTAATACAGAAATAATAATACAATCATCATCACCATAATATAAGTAGTGTAAAGTAAAAGGATCAAAGGAAGAGAAGCATGAACACATAGAGACACCAGGATTCATTTGAGACCAGGGAAAAACCAACTACGTGGAAAACCCCTGTAAATTTTTCTTCTTAGATCGTCATCAAAATTTTCAACAACAAGAGTACAAGGATCCATAGGTACATATCTTTACAATGGATAAAAAAAAATAGCATACATGCAATAAAACCATACGTATACATCTTCATGAAGGAAACTGAATTTCAAAACTAAAATTCACTGACACTGGTTGTAGAAAACTAATGAATATGACTGATACTGAATGAGCACTGTATATACATCTTGCAGTGGAAACAAATAGGTACGATATACGCATTAGCAGATCTATAACACCAAAACATGGATTTGATAGGTCACCAATTGATCTCAACTCTGAAGTCTGAGATTTGAATCCAGGAGACTATTAATTACTATTATGACACAACTGTGACTGAACGACTAATGTCTGGAGGCACTGCACAATCAAATGATGGTGAACCAGATTAGATATGCCCAACAATTCTATAAGTCATGGCATAAACACGCTCAACCTATTCATTTTGGACTTTGAGTCACTACCACAACACTATGTTCCCACGACTCTACTTCGATCAACCTGATCTAATTTGAGAAGCTAGGTTGCGCCCTTAACAAGTTGTGCCAATGTCTTTGACTCCTTGGCCACACAGACAAAACACCTTGCCTGAGGCTATGCTCAGGAGGGCCACTACCTTAGATTTATCTACCCACAACTCTGCATCAGAATACTTTTATCAATTCTAAGATCATGCATGTGATGAGGCTCTCGTGACGTACTTGTGTGAGCCAAAAACATAAAATAGAAACAAAAAAAAAAATAGCATGGAGGAGATGTCATGGGAGAATGTGTGCAAATGAACTTTAGTTTGCTTCTATTATAACTTTGTGAGTGACCACTTGGGGTTTTGAGTGAATAAACATGCAGTTAGGCCAAACCATAAAATAATAAAGTAATTCATAACTTAATTGATTCTTAACCGATTGGAGTGATATATATGTCAATTTAGATCCTCTCATAAACAGGAATCTAATTAAATCATTATCTTAATAATTTGAGCTATCCATGTGGAATTTAACCCTAGTTAAAAAAATGAACACTACCTCTCAATTAGGAATAATTCCACTTTGCAATCTCTTCTTGAAGTTCTATGCATCATGGTGTCATCATGAATCAACTCAATATTTTGATATCTGTTCATCGATCAATATTGCATTATGTTATTCATGCATCATCATGTGTCATCACTGAACATCATTGTCATGAAGTCATCATGCTGTGAACATTTCTCATTATAAATCATTAATGTAATCTTCATGCTTATTTCTTCTTATCTTTTGATTATTTCTGCTTGTATGCTGAACATTATCAGATCTATAAGAAGAATTTTTTATCAGAGAGGATCTTGGGCTACCACCCTACATTCATCAGGCTATAATCATGCAATATTTTCCATTGGGCTTTTACCCAGAATATCATCAATGGAGAACATATCAACATGGAGTACATCTCAACCTGTAATCTCATCGGGGAGCACATCTACTCCTGGAAACGCATGGGGGAGTCATACCTCTAAAACCCCATATCTAGCATAGGATCCATCCACATAGGGGAGACCATCTCAACCCAGTTGGTATCACATCGGGGAGCTCACTCTCAACCTGGAACCACATAGGGTGATCACAACCCATCCTATTTCCTACCGATCTTCCCATTGATGATCCAGAATAGTCACATGGTAGAAGAACTGCATCATAATATTTCTTGGATGATCCTGACAAGCCTTAGTTGTAGGTATGATTCCAACTAGGATATGATATGCAACAGTCAAAGGTGGGGAAGATACTCGACTTGTTAAGATGAAAAAGGATCACACACACCCCACAAGTGACAGATAGGGGAGAAGCATATATGACCCTATTTTCCAAATTTCCCTTAACCCGAAGAGCCCTTCATCTCAATTCAACACCCTGGGAGCTGAGAAAGGGAGGAAGAGATCGCTCAGTGTTGTCAATTAGCACTACTCTCATCTAGTATCTATTTATTCTTGTTACTACATGACATCAAATCAAGAATTATGTTAGAACATACATAATGATGTAAATAAAAAAAATACACCCATCATATCAATATACCATAACCATCCTCCCTTTCATGGAGTTGTCAATCATGCATGGATATTGTAATCATCCTCCCTCTGAGGGAGGTGTCAATCACAAGCCTCAATTTGTCTCAAACAGATGCACTGTCTCAATCAATGGAGAAATCACAGTCCCAACTATACGTATTTTCGATTCTTTATCAATATAGTGTGTATCCATGTCTTATATAGATCATGCTCGATCATATCTCTAAAGGGCTTCTACATCATGCCTCACAGCTAACCTTGCTAGTAGCATTGTACCAGACCTTGGTCATGCTATGGGCCTCTCATGCAAGATATCATGGAAGATCTCATACTAAGGTAGCATCCAAATGTGCTCATCAATACCAATCCCAAACATCATCATTTCGTTCATGCAGCTACATATCATGTGAGAAATATCTCAACCTTTAAGAGTAGAACAAGTAAAAGATGTTTGGTGGCAATTCTGAGTGAAGCAACTCAATCATGAATTCAATCATGTTCTATACATATCATATACTGATAAATGTTCAAAGTGGAACATCAATGGTTCAACCAACTAAAAAATGTCATATCACGTTCAATCAACATTTGAACTTTGAATTAGATTGTCCAAGGATTTACGTTACACAAAGACATTTCAACACCCTTGCAATATGGAATTTATTTCCCATATTGTAGAAATCAATTCATCGTGCCATGATACATCATTACTATATTAAGAAGTCCTCTACTGCTTACTGTAACAACCCCAAAATTTAACATGCAACTAATGACATCAAATATGAAATTGATAATCAACACAAAAACAATTCAACTAATTAGCATAGAATTTTGAGAAAAACCCGAGTAGAGATGACTTACCTGTAGTGATGATATTCCTTACTTGTTGTTTCAAAGTTGAATGCTATTTGAATCTTGCTGCACACAATTTTTCTACAACTGGCCATGCCAAAGCCCTCAATCAACGTACTACTTCCAGAGAATCCTTTGAATGTAAAAGCTTTTCTCCCAAGAGAATGGTTGAAGGAACTATGAATCTCATCTTCCTCAACCTCTATTAAATAGGCAAAACAATGGAAAGGGAACCACATGTACACATTTCATGTGTCAACATGCAATTTTTTTTTTTTTAAGTTCTACTTAATTTAATATTACTCTTAATTTAACCCTTTCTTATTTTATTTTATTTTACTTTTTGTTAACTTTACTTATTTTTACTATTTCTTATAGTTCTCTTAGTTTAACTCTTTCTTATTTTATTCCTTTTTACTTTTTTTAACTTCACTTATTTTATAGTTTACTTTTATATATTTTTATTTAGAACTCTAGTTTATTATTTAATATTTTATTTATTTATTATAGTTCTCCCTATTATGCATTATTTATTTACTATTTATTTTAATATTATGTTATGTTATTTATTTATTATTTTTATTTCTTATTATTATTATCGGACATTAGATACTCCCCCTATTTAAGGAAATTTGTCCTGAAGTTAAGTTGAATCATTTAACATGTTATGTATTTAGTTATTTATTACTTCACATTTTCCCAACACCCTCTGCTAAACTAGTATAACTAGTAGGCATCGAAAGTTTTCACAACACCCAGTAAATCTCAAAGATTCTATGTCCTTTTCCCCACTTTCGGAACCACACATAAGCCTCATCGTTATGTACGATAGCCCAAGGTTAGACATAAGGCTCGCGCCCGACTCAGACCTCATATGCCCCAAAGCAGGCACCTGACTCAGTACTCCATGTAGTAGTACTCTAGGCATCTCGCAAGTCTAGCCAACTCCCTCCACCCTCAATATGGTGCACATCCCTAGGCATCGAAGTCCTTACACCCTTTCCAGACCTTGACTTCCCAATCCAATAGGAAGCACTTGGCCTACAATATTAGGTACTTGGCCTCCTCAAGATGGTCCCATAGCACCTCAACATCTATACAAGACAAAGGAACCATTGACATATGTAGTGTTGATTGAGTATGTCCCGAACCCATATGGTGTTACTTATTCTCTCTCGGAGGTATGGGTGTTAGTATGATTCTTTCATCGTAAAATATCACTTTAGCTATGCATATCAAGTAGCTCTAACATCAAATCTGGCTGCAAAATATCCTTAAGTTTGCTGCATAAAATTAGATCTAAGCATAAAAGATATTAAGCAGATAAGATAAAAAATGGCTCCATGCATCCAATGAACAAGACAAGAACAATGTATAAAAATAATCTTATATTATATTAAAGAATGGGGCACCTGAGAGGAAAACAAGAAAGGTGTTTTCCAGTTCTCCTCAGTGGGATGGGTTCTTGGAAGTCCTCAGTGTTTCAGATCTAAAATTCCTCTCTTTGGTTAATGTGGAAAACCCTAACAAACATGGAACTCAATGGGAGTTAAAAATGAAAACAAATTGAAATGGTGACCAAGAGTAGATCTAGTGTGATCTAATGCAATGTAGGTGACTAATGAATGGGGAAAACCCTTCTATTTATAACAAAATATTGGGGTATTCTAGAACTCGGCGCATGAATAAAATATTATTAATCACATTCTAGAATCACCCTTTAGGAATATTTTATTATATATGTTGGAGGGAAAAGGGTTTTTGACTTGGGTCAATTCCTTTATTTATAAATAATAAATAAATAAATGATTTATTTATTATTTAAGGGAAATGAGGGGAATATAATTAAATAAATAATGGTTTATTTAATTATTTAAAAATGATTTAGTCAAATTTAACTAGGAATAGTATTTAAATAATGATTTAAATAACTTATTCTTAGGAAATAATTAAATAAATAATGATTTATTTAATTGATTACCTTGTTTTGGGTTAAATATGACCAAGAAATGTAAACGAATGTGGTGAAAGCGATTTTACTTGGGATAAAATTAGTCTTACATGGTGTACTTGGGTTCATCTAACGATAATGGGTTAGATGACCAAAAAATGGTGTAACAGATTACCCCCCAACGTACGAGTGTTAGGAGCAAATCGTATGACCAAAGTACACTGTAAGAACTGAATCACTAAACAGCAAGATAGAAATGAAAGAGAGGAATGTAAGGTAATCTAAAGTGGTGGAGGACTAGACCCTGAGGAGACGAGACTTACAGGTGCAACAAGTCTCAAGTGTATGATGTGGTACCAATGTGAAAGGTGGCGGGGGAGACATACCTATGCCCGCCGAGACAATAGTACAAAGAATAAGGCGCCTGGAAAACCATGGAACGCAATAGTAAAACCAGTGTTGGCCTAATCATGAGCCAGAGATCAAGAATGATGAATCCCACATACATGTGATGCCTGGAATAATCGTCAGGACTTATACAATAATATGGTGGTACATGAGATATTAATACACCCAAATTCCCCCTACACATGGGGAAGGGCTCACGAAATCGGACCGACACGTGCAAATCGAAGAGGTGCTACAAGCGAATGAGGCCGATATCATCAAATGAGAGGAGCTGCATCAAGTGTTGGAATGAAGAAGTCATCCGGGGATGTGGGGGGCTACCTGCAGGGCCACCCCCTCCTGAGGGTTGAGACATCTCACACACACCCGGGTATCACCAATAGCTACTGCTATATCGCTGAACCATCAAGTGTATAGATCACGATCAGGCTGAAAAGAGATCGAACCAAGGTACACTGCCCCCTAGACCCGACTTCCGGATTAAATGTGCTGATGTCGACAAAAGTCGGTCCATCATGGGTAAGGCAATAAGGGAACCCCAACTAAGGCATGAGAGAAAATAGTGGAGCGAAAAATAAGCGGACACTAATGATGATGAAATGAGGGATACTAAGTGGCAGATGGATGACTTCCCTTGTTAGAGCATAAAAAGCGTGGATGGCTTGGCAGCAACTGACACAACATCATGAGGGATAGGGGACAATGGGACTGAGGGTCATACTGTGCAACACGAGAGGTGGACCAAGTAATGAAGGGTGGAGAACTATAGCGGGATACAAAGGGATGCAAGATAGACTCCGGGACTGATGATGACTCAAATCGGATGCTCTAAACAAGGGCGACTCGATGGTGCTGCCATATAGTAAAGGTCTGATGGGGAACTTTAAAAACATGAGTACAATAGGGTATCTCATGACGAAAATCAACATGGACAAAGACAAGTAAGGAGGCAAAGTGGTGCCCTAGGTCCAAGTGTTGTAAGTGAAGAAATTCGATTTGGAGGAGAGATGAAAAAGGCCTTCATGGACAAAATGTGTCCTGGTGAAGTATCGGAACATAAAAAACTGATAGATACCCATTTGAGTGCTCGGTGAGAGCTTTCCAACAGTGTGGATGGTGTGTCAAATGGGACTATGGTTTTGTTGCAGCAGGCGAAAGAAAAAATAGGGGTTTTCTTCTAATAGGGCGTTTTCCCTCCCAAATCATTCATTTTCTTGTGTAGTTGTGGTGAATGGGGACAGGAGAGAAGGCCCTAAATATTGCAGTGATCGTAGCAGACAAACCGACCGTTGGAATTGCAATCTGCCAGTTGCAGGTGAGAGGTCTAATCCTAAGATTTGTTTTTGATGGATTGAAATTGCAGATTAGGGTTTTAAATTCTAGAAACTGCCCCTACTTCCTCATTACAGTCAGGTCGCACTTTTTAGGGAAAACTCTGCAACCTGAGACGTAGGTTTTGGCCTGAAAAGTGCGACCTGGCCCAGGTTTGGCCAAAAAAGTGCGACCTGCTTGGTGTGGGAGGTTTCAGTGCTGTTATGGGCTGAAATTTTGTTTTGGTGTAAAATAATATAGTTTTTTTGATCTGGAGGCTGACAAAAATTAGTTTTTTGTGTAGATACCATAGATATACGAATAAAATGGAGAGAGAGAGATTTAGGTACACTACGGACGGAGATCCAGGCGGATAAGGGTGTCCGTCATGCACTAGCTAGACATGGGGTTCTAAAATTTTTGGAGAGCCCTTTGATGAGGGCTGGAGAGCCCTTGTTGGCCTGGATTATCAGTTATTAGGATCCAGATCATGAGGCGTTTGTAGTGCACGGGCATAGGATCAAGTTGACGGTCCAGGATTTGTATTTCTTGACTGGTCTCCCATCGTTGGGGATGGTGGGAAATACGCAGCCAGTGTTACCACGGGGGCGTAACATTATGGAGTTTGTTGAGTGACATTGTCGACCGAGTGTCCGAGTCAAGGGGACTCGGATATCCATTGAGGATCTAGAGAGGTTGGAGACCCGGGCAGTGGCCGTAGCAGTGTTGCGGATCTTGGGCAGTTAGGCCCCCCATCACATCACTGGAGGGTAGATGATTATTGTAGAGAGTGTGTTGGGTGGGACCTACTATGGGTGGGCCCAGATGATGTTGGTGTCACTGAAACGAAAATTGTCGCTATGTAAGCGATAAGTGAATCATGATTGTGCATATGGGACAGTATTGTGCTCTTTCTTCTTTGAGAAGATCCCGACCTTACGACCTCGTATACAGTTGCCTGATGGGGGCCCGAGAGAGCCCCGAATGCGGCGGTGGGGACAACTACTGAGTAGAGGAGGAGGAGGGGCAGTCGAGAGGGTGTTTCGACCAGAGTTCTTTGCCCATTGGGATCAGATGCCGTTATACATAGACAACTATCCCTATAGTGGGATGAGTTATTGGGGAGATCCGGACTTGCTGCTGCCACCTGGTCAAGTATGGGGACCGGATGGTAAGTGGCAAGCAACTAACCTGTTATGGTCCTTTTTATAGTTTGTGACTAGTATTCATGGTGCTAATCCTTATATTGTTTGGGATGCAGATATATCTCCGGTGAAACTGGCTGGATATGTGGAACGACCAGTTGCAGCAGGCGCTACAGGGATAAGTGGATCGAGGACATGACAGAATGAAGAGATGGCCGCACTGGTGGAGGACCTCCGTCATAGATGTGAGGGGTTGCTGACCAGTGTGTCGGAGCGTGGTTGGCAGGATTTAGACGACTGATACATAGAGCTGTGTATTAGGCTCCCCTCAGAATGGCGAGGGATCATGTGATGCATGGCGATGGCTGGGCAGATGGTGTGTGATCTACGAGCTGCGGGAGCAGAGCCATCGGCTCGGGATCCGCCAGAGAGGGACTAGGTGTGGGGCAGGTGATGCCCCCTAGTAGTGATGTAGGGGCAAGTGGTGCCCCCCATTTTTGTAGTAGTGGTTTTGTAACATGCTATGGGCATGTCATATGTTTCAAAGTATATGGACTTTTAAAAAACATGTTATATATATATGAGTTTTTTGTGTATTTTGTGGATGCTACTGTCTGAGGTGTGTTAAATGCCAGTCTAGAACATGGTTTGCGATCTGATCTACGTAGTGATTGTGACTTCTAGGGATGTGGTTGAATGAAATAAATCTAAATTTCCATATCAAAAGTCTCACCCGTAAATATTGTCTAAACATGATAGGATTATGCACACAGTAGACGCCATTAAGTTTTAATATGATAAGCATAGAATCTAAATAAAATTGCAGATGGAGGAGGTGATGGGAGAGAGCATCAGCTAAGAGACCACGAACGACATCATAGTCAGCCTGGTTATTGGTGGCGGTACCAATGCAGACCCCATTTTCAAGAACAAGGGTATGCACAGGGGTAAAGATGGCCCAGGCAACTGAGGCGAGGTTTCGGGAATACCGACTCGCGCCATCGGAGTAACCAATGTAATGAGTGGATGACAGGGTCGAGGGAACAGCGTCACAAGATAAGAGAAGTGAGGAAGATCGGGGAATTGTGTTGTGACGTACATCATAGAGACAGATGGGAGTATTGGGGTTAGGTGAAGAGAGGGGAAGGTGGTGGAAACTGCAAGAGGTGGCAAAGCTACCAAGATCATCGTTCATGGCGGAAAGGCGCAGAAATGGGTCGTAAGGGGAAATGACATAAGTGCAAGTAAAAAGATGGTCACAACATGAAGACCCCAAGAATGGTGCTGAAGAGGGATCAGATGAAAAAGGCAGAGTGGATACGGAGGGGATGTACTCCGAGGGTTGGGCAGATGATGATAGGTACAAGAGAGGAGCAACAGATTTGAACATTTCAACGTCAGGGGAAGGGATGTCAATGGTGGCTCGGGGATCCTGGAGTAAACTCGACACATACTGAGCAAGGATGGGCGAGGCAGATTGATTCTGTTCCACTTCATACTCGCGAATGACCTCTAAAGAGGCACGGTAATGCATGAGATGAGGACAATGGTGAGAATAATGGCCATGGACACCACATAAAGTGTAGGGTTTGTTGGTGCGAAGGGCCTTAGGGTTCTTGGTTATGGGGGTGGAGGAAACAGAGGTTTCCGGGGCTGATAATTTAGGGAACGTGACTTTGACCATGGGTTGGATATGGGGCAACTCAGGACAAGTATGGGTGGCATGACCGACAGCATCACACAAAGCGCAAGGCTTGGTGGATGGAGGGGGAGTAGGATCGGGAGCAGTGGCTTTATCTTTGGATTCCCCCTTGCGAGTTTTTCTTTTCTTACCTGTACAGTCTCAACATGAGGAGGGTCGTGCGATGGGGCTAGAGGTACCGTAGCGGTGGGAGGAGCAACGAGAATTGGTTGAACTGGTGTCACAACAATGTATGGTTTAGGGTGGCCGGGAGGGGTTGCAGTTGGAGGAGTAAGATACCATACCGGTATGCCCAAATTTAAATTAGGTAGGGAAAGGGTGGCCATGACAGGAACCGAATAGACGCCAGGGGGAGGGCCAAGGAAAGGGATTTGACCAGCAGAGTAATGGCCAGGAGGGATGATTTCTAAATGGGGGAGGCCAGAGGGAACCGAGGCGGGAGGATAAGAAGGTTCCGGGGTGTGAGGGGGAGGTGAAGGACCTGGTGGGAGAGTTTGTAACAGTTGAGGAGAAGGGCGAGGAGTAGGGTGAGTCGGATGAGGTGGAGGTTGCTGACTAGCTGGAGCAGGTTGCGGGAGGGCAGCCTGAGACGATTACATCATGCAAACACTCACCGAGCTAGGATCAGAGATAGGAGGAGGGGGGGGACTGGGGAAGGTGCCAAGCAAAGAGGAGTATTTGTAGACACTAGGGGAGACACTGGTCAAGGAATCGACAGTTTGCTTATTGGTGACCGTAGAAATGGTGGACTCAGGTGAGGTCTGAGATTTAGGTTCATGATACGAAAACTGGTCAATGGTGACGATCTTGCCATTATGAGGGAAAAACGTCTTGCGGTGGACTACGGATGGGACGGTAGACATGTCATAGGTGTAACTACGCCCCAAAAGGATGTTGTAGTCGAGAGGGGCATCGATAACTTTAATGTCCACACAGACAGTCTTACCGGGAAGGGTGATAGGGCAGTTACGAGAAAGACCAATGGGTTGGGAGGCATGGCCATCCCACGCACGGAGGGTGATGGTGGAAGGGGCCAGCTCAGGGGATCCGAGTTGTTTCCAAACTGAAGTGGAAATTACATAGGTAGATGCCCCCTCATCAATAATACATTGAGCGACATTGGCATTTTGGATTTTGACTAGGATTTGGAAAGCAGTTGAAGGAAGAAGAGGGGGATGGTCTGACTGACGGGCGTCGAAAAAAATTAATAGGTCATCAGCAGGATCTACAGCACCCACGGCAGATAGTAGAGCTTTCTTTTGATAAGGACACGACTGGAGGAGTTCCAGTGTTGAAATGGCAGCTGGAGATTGCGCTAGATCATCTACTATGTTGTAGGAATGGGAAACCCGACTAGAGGCAGCATTTCAGCGTAATGGACCCTTAGGAATTTTGGTGTGAACCTCAACTTTGGGTCGAGGGATTTGTAAGGGACCATTGGGTGTCGATAGAGGCTCGGTAGAAGTTGATGATGGGGACTTGGAGACAGACGGTACGGGAGGCGAGGAGTATTGACGAGACTGAGTTTGCAGGTTAAGGTCAACAGTAAGAGGTTGGTTAGAGGACATCATAAGAATCTTGTAATCGGAAGAACCAGAAGGAGAAGGTTGAGTGGATGTCGGGGCATGAGTAGCCACAAATCCTTGTTGAGGGAAAGGATCAGTAAACATAGCAGGCTGAGAGGTAGAAGTAATGGGGCGGACAGGGGAAGAGGAGTGTTGTCCCCGAATGGTGGCCTAAGACTCCCACATCTGTCGCATATGTGGTAAGAGGGAACGATCGTGAGTGTAGTGACCGAAAACACCGTGACATGAACATGGATTATTTGTGCGAAGCGGCCTGTCCTGCTTGGGTTGGGAGCCCTGGGGCTGGGTAGCAGTGTTCAGGTCAATGCTAGAAGGATTGGGTCCACGATTACCAGAGGAAGATGGATTGCCTCTCCTCCTTCATTGAGAAGGAGGAGGAGTAGTCGCATTGTGTTGCACAAATATGTGCCCTAGAGGGGGTAGTAAGTGTGGCTGTGGGCGTGGAGGAGGCAAGGGAGCGGGAGGGCCAAATGTTGGAGGAGCTAGGACACCAGGCTGCGGCTAAGGGTAAGGGTGAGAATGGGCAACATTGAGGTAAGCAGGAGAGTGGGCAAAAGGAGGAGGCATGCCAAAGCCTGGATACATGTTACCGAGATGGGGAAAGGTGCTGGAGGTGCTGGCCCCGCTGGGAGGAAAACCATAAGGCATAAGAGGTGGAGCAGAGGTAGTAGACATGGCTCCAATGATAGCGTCGGCAGAGTGAGAGGTCTCGGAGGTGTTAGTGCCCCCGGGCTTGTGGAGATCAGGAAGGACAATATAAACGTAACCAGACTGGGCATAGATAAGGTCATATTTTAAGGTGATTTGAAGGGCGGCTTCTTCGGTTTGGGGGAAATGGGAGGCGACATCTTTTCCAATGGGAGGTAAGAGAGAGCGAAGGAACCAATCCATGTAAACTTGATCTTCAAAGGGGGGAGTACGACATAAGCTTCGTCGTCTGCACCATTCCCGGACATGAGCGGAGAGACGTGTTGAAGAGAATTGCTGAAAGGAGGTCAATACATTAGTGCCAGTGTCGTATTGGAGAGGGAGCTGGAAATAAGACAAAAAGGCTTGGGCAATGGTTGCAAAAGTGGTATGGGAAGAGGTGGCTTGATCAACATACCATTTGGATGCTTCGCCGGTAAGGGTGCGTTGGAATAAACGAAGACGAATGGAGTCGTTGGTGATGGAATTAGAGGAGCACCACATGTGGAAAGATCAGATATGATTGGAGTTATCTTCACTAGCAAGGCCTTCGAACTTGGGAATGTCGGAGGGGTGCTTGGTTGGCATACCAGGCCAATTGACATCATGGTGGATAGGATCATTGATAAGCTGATTGAAGTCGGGGAGACTGAGGCCGGCCATATACGGAAGTAATGGGGCAGTCGAGGTAGGTCCCGTAGTGTTTCCACTGGAAGTGGACCCAGCAGTAGAACTGGGGTTAGGGCTAGGTCCAGAACTAGACATGGTGGAGGTAAAGGGGGGAGAACCAGAAGGACAGGGAGAACCCGAACAATCAGAGGAAGAGTCGGAGTGCAGACTCGGGGGAGGACTTACGCGATGACGATGAGAAGGAGGAAGTCGACCAACTGGAAACTGAGGGTGAAGGCCAAGAATTCATCGGGAGAAATGCCTTGGAGGCGCAATGATGAAGGGAAGAGGAAAGACCGACAAGGGCAGCAAGGTGAAAAAGCAAGACGTGACAAGGGCAAGGAGGTGCAGTGTCGATTAATTTTAGAGTCTTTTCCAGGTGGTGTTAACTAGGCTCTTATTCACTTAGGGTCAGTGTGTGGCGTGCGTTAATTTTAATTGATTAAACCCAGACGTTTTGAGAGAAAAAGAAAAAGTGTGCTACATAATGGAAAATAAATCTGTAGTAAATAAGACTGAAAGAACAGGAAATTAGGAACTAAAAAGGCAGCAATCGAACCCAAGAAGGTGGGTCTCTCAAAACTAGTCTAGAAGGGGTAGAGCACGCTAACAAGAGACTGATAGATCTAAGGTCCAGAGGGACTGGGATCTAATGGAGAAATCTGCTAGAAAGTGGTGCAGAAAGCAGCAAAGAGGCAGGGGCAAGGTTGCTTCTAGAAAATAGGAGATCAGCTAAAAAGAGGGGGAAAAAGGGGTGACCCTAGAGATGAACCCTAAACAAAGCGAAAGGCAGTGTATAGAAAGGGAAGAAAAGCTGACCTATGAGGATCTGAACAGGAGGTATCAGATCTGAAATAAGGCTGAAATTTCTGGAAATTCAGACTTCTGAGAACAGCAACAGACTCTCCCACAAAAAGTGGAGGGAACTGAAGCCCGAAGGGGCAAGAGTATGACTTAGGTGAGTGAAATAGATCAGCAACAGGTCTGAATGGGTGGAGACAGAGGCTGGAAAACCCTGACAAAAGCTTCAGTGAAACCCAGAAAAAGTGCTGGCAGATTGCAGAAAAAATTGCAGGTCCCAGGTTTGGGCCTATTTTTAGGCCAGGTCGCAAGTTTAGAGCAGAAAAGTGCGACCTCAAGGCCAGGTCACACTTTTTGGGCCAATAAGTGCGACCTATAGATCTGGGTCTGGCGGTGGCAGATTTCAGAAAATTTGGTCGTCTCAGCATCGGTTGATGTCGGTCACCTACGCAAAAAGGCCAAAAACACATGGAAGTTATAAATTTGAATGTTTGAGGGTTTTTAGAGGGGAAAACTAGCATAAAAATGGAAAAAATAGGAAAAATAAAACGTGGAAGAGAAACCCTAGGGTCTAAAACAGCTGGATATGTAGAAAGATAGAAAACGACAGTGGTCACAAAAGAAAACCCGTGTGGAGTCGCCAATTGTTAGTATGATTCTTTCGTCGTGAAATATCACTTTAGCTATGCATATCAAGTAGCCCTAACATCAAATATGGTTGCAAAATATGCTTAAGTTTGCTGCAGAAAATTAGATCTAAGCATAAAAGATATTAAGCAGATAAGATAAAAAATGGCTCCATGCATCCAATGAACAAGACAAGAACAATGTATAAAAAGAATCTTATATTATATTAAAGAATGGGGCACCTGAGAGGAAGATAAGAAAGGTGTTTTCCAGTTCTCCTCAGTGGGATGCGTTCTTGGAAGTCCTCAGTGTTTTAGATTTGAAATTCCTCTCTTTGGTTAATGTGGAAAACCCTAACAAACATGGAACTCAATGGGAGTTCAAAATGCAAACAAATGGAAATGGTGACCAAGAGTAGATCTAGTGTGATCTAATGCAATTGAGGTGACTAATGAATGGGGAAAACCCTTCTATTTATAACAAAATATTGGGGTGTTCTAGAACTCGGTGCATGAATAAAATATTATTAATCACATTCTAGAATCACCCTTTAGGAATATTTTATTATATTTGTTGGAGGGAAAAGGGTTTTTGACTTGGTTCAATTCCTTTATTTATAAAGAATAAATAAATGAATGATTTATTTATTATTTAAGGGAAATGAGGGGAATATAATTAAATAAATAATGGTTTATTTAATTATTTAAAAATGATTTAGTCAAATTTAACTAGGAATAGTATTTAAATAATGATTTAAATAACTTATTCTTAGGAAATAATTAAATAAATAATGATTTATTTAATTGATTACCCTGTTTTGGGTTAAATATGACCAAGAAATGTAAACGAATGTGGTGAAAGCGATTTTACTTGGGGTAAAATTAGTCTTACATGGTGTACTTGGGTTCATCTAACGATAATGGGTTAGATGACCAAAAAATGGTGTTACAATGGGCTCCCATGAGATCATCAAATAAATCGGCCCTCTCAACTCATTTATGGATTTCTTGTCAGTCACCACATCTCAACATGCAACCAAGGAATTAGTTATAACATCATAGTATCATAGAAAATAATCCACATGCCAAGTCTTGCATGGCGTCATGATAACATCACATCATTGTTAATAACCACATTTTGAATAGTAAAGAATTGCATGCTCATGCATGTCATAAAATATGCATGCAATTACTTCATGGTTCACATCATAATATCCTCATAAGTTATAACATAAACATATCAAAATCAAACATATATCATAACATCACATAATAAATGAACCACATGTCAATAATAGCTCATATCATACCATCATAATCCCTATGCATATCATATCTATCATGAGCATATGTAATATCCCACAATTAAAATATACATCACTATCACAACAAAATATATAAACTCTAGATATCCATGATATCATTAGCCTCTCCCAAAACTATTTCCAAATGCCACACACCATATCAACACTATGTACTTATAGATATATATAAATTTTAATAATTCCATATATATATTTATATAATTTAGACTTTTTGAACTCTCATTTTAAATAAATTTTTCATCCTCTAAATTTCCATAGAGATTTAGTTAGTTTAGATTCCAAAACTACATAAAAGACTACTCACGAGTCATTGTGAAGGGTAATTGTAAAACAATAATAGTAATATAAGATATTATATTAGCGAGAATATTTCTATCAATATCATTTTACTTGTAGATAACCCTGCTTTTGGGCGAGAATTTTGGAAAAGGCTTCGTTGGGATTCATTGTTGGTTGGATTTTCATACAACTCCCTTCGAATTAATTATATGCAAACTCTTTTTTAAATCCAATTGGCACAAGCGAATTTTTTTTTTCGGCTTAAAAATATCCTCACATTAAAGATGTCTTCTTTTTTATAATTTAATTTAACATTGAGTTAAATAGGATAAGAAAGAATTGGTAAGTTTAACTCTACTTTTATTTTAAAATTACTTACTAACCATAAGTGCGAAATGCAACTTTAATTCAAACACAAGTTTCGAGGCGATTGTAATACCATGAATCAAACAAAATGATGAATTTTCCCTTTTTAGCAAATAAGATTATTTTAAAATATGTTCAAGGGCCAAGATTAATTTTGAGCTCGGTCAAGTTGTGCAATGGTTGAATCAGAGGGTTTGAAATTAAAAGAAATGAAGTTGGGGTCACATGAAGTTAGAGGAGATGCACTGCTACTAGAAGATACCCAAGTAATAAATCTATCGCAAGAATAGAATTTGATATGTAGTTGGAGGCCATTAGCGGATTGGTAGAAGCTCTATTGATGAGCACATTATGATAGGTAGAGAATAAAAAAGGAATAATGTAATACTATATTATGAAATATATAATAAATAAATAAATAATTTCAATTTTTACTCATGCACAGCAAACTTGTGCTTCTAAATTGAAAGGAATATGAAAATAGCAAGCAAGTGGACCCATCAGATGTTAGCATGGGCTCTTCTAAATTGTTTTTTTAAAATAATTTTACGCCGATGTAGTTTTTTGAAATAATATTTTTCGCTAATTCTCTGATATAAATTTCTTACTCTTGATTATAACATTTTACTTTGATGAAGATATACAGTAGTGATCATCACATTCTCTAACTTCATGGTGTCTCCTTTATGTGTGTTTGACACTATTTTGATTAATATCAAATACATTTATCAATATCTAATTATGTGCATGTTCTAAATTTAAAGTGAGAGTTAATGAACCACATATCAACTATTTTAATATTTAAAAATATAAGAAAATCAAAGCATAATTATAATAATTTTATTTATCACTTTCAATTACCAAACCCTATAATAAGAAAATTGATATGCAATAGCCAATCGAATCGAAAGATAACAAAAGAAAATTGACAAAAATTAATCTATTGTTTCAATTTATAGTTTAAGTAAAAATTTCTCATTTCAAAAATAAATTTATATTATCTAATTGGAAAGAATGTAATTTATTAAATTTATTATAATTGGGATTGGGATTTCCCCCACAACGAACTGTTTCATGTGGATAGATTCCACAAGTCTAAGTGTGAAATTCCTCAGGCAGGAAGAATTTACTTTATTATAAACAAAATACTACACAAATTTATCAGCGGCTAAACAAGATATAACTTACCAGCATTAGTTTTATATCTTTAAAGTTTAACTAGTAAACATAAAAATTATGCTACACAACTATTAAATTCAACTCAACTTAGTGTATAAGTTATAGGTTCTGGATTTTTGTAGTAGACCTCTTTAATACTTGAGACAACTAATTTGGTATTAATGAGCTGTTAGGGTCCTATGAGTATAGGATTCATAATTTGGAATTGACTTATGATAGTCTTGTAAATATGTACACACTTTTCTTTCTACAAGGTGTTTTCCCATATTTTGTAAAAAAAAAAAAAAAAAGGAGTAGAAGTCCTAAAAGAAAGGTCAAAGGACTTAGAAAAAATAATATACCCCAAAGAAAAATAAATAAAACATGAAAGTATGCAAGTCCAAATGCCACTACTTTTTACTTTCTTAGTGATGATTATGGCAGAGTGTCAATAAATGCCATAATCCATGATGAGTTGAACTGCTTAATCTTGACTTGTCATATTTCAATTTTATTGTTGTAGAATAGTGAATAAAGATTAGTTAGACAGTTTAATCCTGACTAATGAATAGATAGGTAGAGAATAAAGAGAAGCCCATTAGTTTAATCTGAGCCCTTGGATGATGTAAGGTAGATTTAGATAGTTTTATTGCTTTCAAAAGAATAAAATGTTTCAAGGTAGCAAGCTCAAATGCACCTGTAAATTGGAAGAAAAAATGTTAGATTAAAGTTTGGTAGGTAGAAATAAGTGGGAAAAGCATGTAAATATTCATCACCGGGCAAATAATCACTAATTTCTCGTTCCCTATATTTATTCTGCATTATAAAATTCTAGTCAAAGAGGCTGAGATAATTTCTCTGACATCTGTTGGAACCAGACCCAAGGCTCAATGACTGTTTAGTTGAAAATGTTGAATTCCTATAATAATCCCTATATTATCATTATTTACCCTTCATTCATCCATCACAACTCAAAATCTTAAGTAAAGAACTATTTTTACTTAATGATACATGAAATCCCATTTTATTAACTCCCTCCATTATACAAAGCATATAAACTCTCATAAAGAATTTTATGCTAAGTAAAAGTGGTGAATTCATAAAATGTTAAACTTGCTTTAAGGTTTTCACTTTACTTAGTCATATAAGTGTATTTATTGAGTCTTCCATTTTCCCTATCATATTAATTTTTAACTTATTCTATTAATTCCTTAGAAAATACCTTATCCTATTAATATAACTCCATTTATTTAAAATATCCCCCTAAACCCACTATTAAAAGATTTTATGCCAAAGTTAATTATCTGCATGTTAAATAAAAAACCCCAATTACACCCCCTTTGGCATAAAACTAACATTATATAAATATCCCACCCCCTATGGTTTATTAAACCATTCAACAGGTTTAAAAACTATATAATATAATGAAAAATGCGCAAAAATGTTTCTTTGGGCTTATCCTATGCCTTTGAAAAAGAAAAATACTTCCCGGCCCCTCAGCTGTTATCTTAAGTATTTTTAAATATAATTAAAACATAAGATTTGAAAGACTTAACCCATTGCACGCTTCCTCGCATACATTCATAACCTAAAGTTTGATTAAAATTAGACTAAGGTTTTGTTTTAAATAAACTCAGAAGCCCGCCATTATTCATATTCGCCAATGTTGAAATTTGAATAACTGATATATTATTCACCGAGATTCTCCTGATCTCACACTATTTTAGCTTCATGCATAATACAGTATCTCTTCTACCATTGATCATCACATGCGGAAATAAAATCAATTGCATGCATACACAAACCCACAAACAATCACACATATGAACACAATATTTAATGGGAAAGCTTAAAGCTTCGAAACCCCAACCATTCACATATTATATGCCTGAGATCATGTAATCATAGTACAAAAGTCCTCACAAAGCTCTCATACACACCCTCAATTGCTACACACTATCAAGCTTACCCAGTAAACATATGCCCAACCTAGCCACGGATAATACCTCATTACTATGCTTTCACGCTATGGGATGACTTCATTAACAGATAAACCAATTAAGCTGGAACTGCAAGTAATCCCTCATGGGCTCTTCACCTATTTGTGTGTTGCAAATAGCAACCGTATAAATACAATCATAGTTAGTCATTTTTCACCTATTCCCGCACTCACTCAATTAAATCGTCCATGCACTGGTTAACCGATGCATTCTTTAGTTTAGACACGAGTTTATAATTAGTGAATTAATTAATAATTAATTCACACCACTCTCACTAATTGTATCAATTATTTAAACTAATTACAAATAGCTCAACTATTTTTAGATTAGTTAAACTGAATACAACTCCACTAACTTCCTTAATCAACTCCACCAAACTCTGTCACATGAGTTCTAATTGAAGTCAACATGCAATAGCTCCACTAAACCCTCAGGAATAGCGTATTTCCTTCTGTCAGCTGCATGTGCCACATCTGTGCACTTAACTGAAGTGCTCCATGAGAATAAGATAATGTTTAGAGTCCAAATATTATTAAGAGCTAATAATATTTGACATATCTATTTTTAGATTGGCAATATAAAAATATATTCTTCCCAATATGTCTAAAAATAGAAGTCTATCTATTTTTTCCAACTTGACCAACCATCCACAAATAACATCTTGCAACTTATAGAACATGATCCATATGTCTAAAAATAGACATAGTCTAAAAATAGACTTTGCACCAAAAATAGCCTATGGGCCCACTTAGTGAAGGCGACTCCTTTCCACTAAGCTCATCATCTTGTTGCAATCTCAACACTCCCTCTCAACAAGATATGGATTATCTACAACCCCTATCCTGCCCCTGTGGTATTCAAATTTGCTCTTGGTGAGCACCTTCGTCAAGATATCAGCATCCTGATCCTCCATAGGAATGTATGAAAGTGACATGATCTTCCGCTGCACACAATCTCTGATATGATGATACCAGATGTCAATGTGGTTAGATCTATCATGAAATACTGGATTAACCAAGATTTTGATGCAACTCTGATTATCACAATAAATCACAGTAGGATCCAAGTGTGAACCGAAGAACCCGACCAGGATCTTCCTCATCCATATAGCCTCGCATGCAGCCAAATTCGCTGCCATATGCTCGGCCTCTGCTGAAATGAGTGGCACAGATCTCTGCTTCGTACTGTACCAAGAAAATGTTGTCGACCCAATACTGAAAATCCCTCCAAATGTGCTCTTTCTGTCCGTTGTGCTCCCTGCCCAATCTACATCCATGAAGCCACATAGCCTCACCTCATCCGACTGTCTGTACCACAATCCATATCCCGATGTGCCTCTGAGATATGTGCCTCTGAGATATCTCAATACATGCTTGCCCGCCTTCCAGTAGAGCTTGGTAGGCTTAACCATAGCTTGTGAAAGCTAGTTAACAGCATAGCATATGGCAGGTCATGTATTTACTAGATACATAAGTGACCCCACCAACTGTCCATAAACAGTGGCATCCACTACCTCTGCCGAAGTAGCATCCTCCTTCCTCCATCCACCAGGAAGAGGAGTATCAGTAGGCTTGCAGCCATGCATGTTGAACTTCTCCAGTATCTCCCGGGCATACTTACCCTAAGAAACAAACAGTGCATCACTGCGCTGCCAAATTTCCAATCCCAAGAAATAATGAAGGAGGCCCAAGTCCTTCATCTCAAACTCTTTTGCAAGATCCTCCTTGCATGAGAGTGTCAAAAGCTCATCACCTGCCAAAATCAAATCATCTACATAAAGTACAATGATCAGAAACTTACCCTCCACCACAATCTGGTATAGGTTAGGATCCGCCTCACTCTTGGAGAATCCAAGTCTGGTGAAATAACTGTCTATCCATGTGTACCAAGCACGAGGGGCTTGTTTCAACCCATACAATTCTCTCTTGAGCCTGCACACATGTGACTCGCTGCTGAAGATCTCGAAACCTTCGGGCTGCACTATGTACACCTCCTCCTCAATGAATCTGTTGAGGAACACAGTCTTCACATCCATCTGATGAATGTGCCACCCCATCTGCGCTAAGAGAGCAGGAATCGTCCGTATAGAAGAATACCTTGTGACAGGTGCAAAGGTCTCCTCATAATCGATCCCCTCAATCTGTGAAAAGCCTCGGGCAACAAATCTTGCCTTGTACTTCTCCACACTCCCGTCAGCTGCCTACTTCAGTTTGTAGATCCATCTCGAACCCAGCATTGATTTCCCTTCCAGCCTCGGGACAATCTCCCATGCACTGTTTCTGACAATCGAATCATACTCTTCCACCATGGCATCTACCCATGCGGGGTCCTCCACAGCTTGCTCAAAAGAGGATGGCTCTGTCACGATACACTTGCTCACAAGAGCCATGTATCCAGTATACCGGTTAGGTCACTGTTTCTGTCTGTGCTGTGATGTAGGTGCTCCTACAACCTTCTCTGCATCTAAAGCCAGTCGCTCAGCTTCTATTGTGCACTTCTGCCCTCTGATGGTTGGCGCTGCATGAGTGGTTTCTTCCACTCCATGAACCTCATCTTGTGTCTGATCCACATCCTGAAACTCATCCTTAGGAACTAATAGCTCCTCCTCTGCATACAAGTGTGGCTCCCTCTCAAGCGAACACTTCATGGCTTTCTCCTCCTGAAATTTTATATCCCATCGCACAACAGTCTTGCGACTGTCTGAAAAATACACATGATAGTTGTGGGGTGTATCAATGTACCCCACAAATATCCCAACCTCCGCAGTCAGCTCCAGCTTCTTCCTGGCATCCTTCGTCACATGAATGTAAACAGGTGAACCAAAAATCCTCAAATGGGAAATATCAGGTCTCTTACCAGAAAACGCCTCCTCGGGTGTACTCATGCCAAGTATCCTGTGAGGACAATGGTTCTACACATATACTGTAGTATTGCATGCCTCCACCCATAAGTGAATGGGTAGGCCCTGATCATGCAACATCGCCCGTGCAGCACCCACGGTCGTTCTGTTCTTCCGCTCAGCAACCCCGTTCTGCTGTGGGTTATGAGGTGCTATGAGCTCTTTTCGAATTCCTTCTGCGCTACAAAAGTCCTTGAATTTTACAGAGATGAATTCACCACCATTGTTGCTCCTCAGAGCCTTCACTTGCTTCCCCGATTCTTTCTCAACCAGTGCCTTGAACTCATAGAACTTTGAGTATGTCACGCTCTTCTTCTGCATGAAGAAGATCCAGCACTTACGAGAAAAATCATCAACAAATATCACATAATACTTGTGCTTTGCTGTCGAAGCTGCTGAGCAAGGTCCACACACGTCTGTGTGAATTCTCTCAAGGATCGTTGTGACGTGACTATCCTTCTCGTGAAAGGTGGCTTTCAAAAATTTTCCCAAGGTACACCCCTTGCACTGATTTGACTGTGCAAGAGTGCCTTTAGGAAGCCCAGTAGAAATCTGCTGCAGTATCTTCAAAGCTCCATGGTGAAGGTGGCCCAATCTTCGGTGCCACAACTCGCCATCATCTTGGCTCGCCACTCCTTCTCCCTTGCCTGCCATTGCTACACAACCATCTACCTGCAATTGATAAAGGTTCTAAACTCAAACCCCTATCCTTCGGGTCTCACCAGTTTCCTTACTGCATAAGAAAGCCTTTCCTTCGCTAAAGACAACATCATATCCCTTGTCTTCTAACATCGCCACAGAGATAAGATTCTTCTTCAATCCTGGAACATGCATCACTTCCTTCAATCTGAAAGGTTTAGCAGACTCCCTCTTAAAGGAAATGGTACCGATACCAATCGCACTGTATCTACCATCATCGCCCATCTCAATGTGTACTCCAAGATATTTCTCATCCATATCAGTAAACAAATCTCGATCTCCTGTCATGTGAAAAGACACACCACTGTCCAGAAACCACACTGAACCCATCACACTTGAGACCAAGCATGCGATCAGCGAAAAATCCAGCTCAAACTGCGAGGCTAAGGCCTCTCTAGCTACAGTCCCAGCAGCCTTCTTATTTTTCTTCTTCTGTGGACAATTAGTGGCGTAATGTCCGTGTTGGTGACAGTGAAAGCACTTCATTTTAGACATGTCCTGCTTCTTGCCTTTCGCACCAGAATGAGAAGCTTTCTTGCTCTTCCCCTTCTTTGGTTTGGTAGCCAAAGCACAATTCTCTTCATTAGAGTTTTTTGATGATGATCCGTCCTTGGTACTCCGCCTTATCTCCTCTTGCACAAGATCCGACCAAAGTCGCTCCCATCTTGGAAATTTCTCCCGACCATTGACAGAGTCTTGATAGGAATGCCAACTCTTCGGAAGCCCAAGGAGAGCCAAGCTCACCAATTCCTCATCATCAACAGTCACCCCCACACTTCCCAGCTCATCCTTGCATTGGATGAACTTCGTGAGGTACTTGGGAATACTGTCGCCTTTCTCCATATTTATGTTTCTGAGGTTATCCTTGAGCGCCAACTTCCTCTGGTCGCTCTTGCTTTGGAATAAATCTGTCAAAGCTTTCCACATCAAGAATGGAGAAGCCTGACCATGAAGGCTGGACAGTATGTGATCCTTCACGCCTTCGAACAGAATCCTTCGACACTTTGCTGTCTTCTTTTGCCATGCGTCAAGTACGGCAGCATCACTAGAAGTAGGCTTTGGAATTTCTGCATCTATGAACTCCTTCAACCAATTTTCATCTAGCATCGCCTCCATCCGGTCCTTCCATGCAACATAATTTGAGCTGCCCTCAAGGGCATACTCCAATTGCAATCTGTTGAAAGACATCTCAACTTCGACACCAAGAAAACACTACTGCAAATTCGAATTCCACCAGCACAAACCTCAACCGCTTCAATGTTTTACAATTGCTCCAATGATCAATATCCCTCTAATACCATGTTGAAATTTGAATAACTGATATATTATTCACCGAGATTCTCCTGATCACACACTATTTTAGCTTCATGCATAATACATAATCTCTTCTACCATTGATCATCACATGCGGAGATAAAATCAATTGCATGCATACATTAAAACCACAAACAATCAGACATATGAACACAATATTTAATGGGAAAGCTTAAAGCTAAAAGCCCCAACTATTTGTATATTATATGTCATGGAGATCATGTAACAATCATAGTTCAAAAGCTCCTCACAAGCTCTCATGCACACCCTCAATTTCTACACACTATCAAGCTAGATCTAGCAAAACACATGCTCCAATCCTTAGCCACTTGATAGCCAACCTCTATTGCATTTTCAATGCTATGGGATGGCTTCATTAAATAGATAAACCACCTGGCTTGAACTGTGCAATCCTCATGGGCTACTCCACCTATCTGTGTGTTGCAAATAGCAACATTATACTCACAACTGATAGTTAACCTGCTCTTTCACCTATCTCTTCACTGGTCTCCACTAAAATTGTCCATGCACTGAAGTTAAATGATGTATTCTTTAGTTGATTAATGAGTTTATAATTAGTGAATTAATTAATAATTAATTGAAACCACTCTCACTAATTATATCAATTAGTTAAATTGAATACAAATAGCTCAACTATGTTTAGATTAGTTAAACTGAATACAACTCCACTAACTTCCTCAATCAACTCCACCAAACTCTGTCACATGAGTTCTAACTAAAGTCAACATGCAATAGCTCCACTGAACCCTCAGGAATAGCGTAATTCCTTCTGTCAGCTGCATGTGCCACATCTGTGCACTTAACTAAAGTGCTCCAAGAGAATAAGATAATGTTTAGAGTCCAAATATTATTAAGAGCTAATAATATTCGACATATCTATTTTTAGACTGGCAATCTAAAAATAGATTCCGCCCAATATGTCTAAAAATAGAATTCTATCTATTTTTTCCAACTTGACCAACCATCCACAAATAGCATCCTGCAACTTATAGAAAATGATCCATATGTCTAAAAATAGACAGTCTAAAAATAGACTTTGTGCCAAAAATAGCCTGCGGGCCCACTTAGTGAAGGCGACTCCTTTCCACTAAGCTCATCATCTTGTTGCAATCTCAACAGCCAGCACTATATGAAGCCTCATGCCTCATATTATTAATCTGCAACATATTTAAACCATACATAAATCCAAAATTACGTATGTAAAACCTTTTTTTTATTTGTATAAAGGTTTAGAATGTAATTTTTAACCCTCGCCTTGTATAAAGCGGCCTGGCCCCACATCCTTTTGGTCGCAACTTCTAAACTCATCTCGACCGTTCGCTTCCACTTCTCAAATCCGACGATGGACGATTCATTTCGCGTCCACAAACCAAACGATTGCCAAACTCCCAAATGAGCGCAAAATGGGAAGTTTTTTCGTTACCGCCTCCTATGACATGTCGCATTATGATACGATCGCATTCGTTTTGAGAAAAACCGTTAACCGCCCAAACCCAGCGCGAAACCCACCTATGGTTTTCTACATTCACAAAATAAGAACCACTCCCGCCAATGATTTGACTCTCAGTTATTGCGGTTTTTAAGATTTATAATAAAGATTAAAACCTTTGTTTACATTTTATTGATGTTATTGTGCATTCTCGACTGTGAAAAGCCGCACGACTGTACAAAAAATCCTTTTGTGAAAATTATTGACATTTACCCAGAGAAAAAACCTGATTTCAACCGTTGTTCCACAAAAGTAATTTTTCAAGATTATTTAAAGTAATTTATCGCAATTCAGACCAACTGCGAGAACTACCAAAGTTTCGGTAAACCCTTCTCAAAAAGCATCAAGATACCTCGCAAATCAAGTATTTTCCCAATCATTCGTAACTTGCCAATTTAAACCATCAAACAGAATCAGCATCTTTTAAAGATTATTTGCCCATCTATTTTGTCCTAAACCTTAAAAACAGGCAAACTCACAGAGATGTGATATTGTCCCGAGACTTACCGAAACTCTATTTTTAACTGGTCACCAAGACTTTCAAAGACAAATTCCATGGTTCACAGTTTTTAAACCTACATACACTAAAACCCATTTTTTCACCCTGCTGTAAAACTCGTCTCAAAATATTTCCCGTGTCCTAAAAATTCCTAATTGAGCATTGAATTTCCCATTGCCATCATCTTTGCTTACAAAAAATTTCTCAATTACCCTTTGTTTCAAACAAATTAACTATTGAAAACAGTCTAATCTTGCTTTAGTTAACTCAAATGACAAAAAAACAAATCACACTTAAGGCTGGAGGATCCAAACCTGTTAAACCTGGAGGATCCAAACCTCCCAAGTCTGAAGCAGTCAAAGCCCCAAAATCTACTCCTGCTATCACTGCTAAGACCACTGTGACTGTTAATCCTCTTCAACCTCTAGTGTCCAATGAATAAGTCATCCCTTTAATTGATTTGGATTACAAAATTGTAGACCCTCTAGTATAATTCAATCTATTAGAAGTTCAAAATTGGTGTTATGAGAAGTTCCTAGACAAAGAAGAAATGCCTCTCTGGGATACAAATTTACCCAAATATGTAGTCCCAGTAACACATTCTGGTCAGGACCTAATAAGACTATGCTAGAAGTATTATGTCCCAGACCAAAGATCAATTGTGAATAATGATAGGGAAATCCTTTTTTCTATCACTGCAGAGTCAATCAATGAAATGTTGCAGTTATAGTTTGACCTTAGGGCAGTCCCATTATCCATTGAAGCATTGACTCAATTATATTTAGGGTTAGATTTCCCTAAAAGATTCATGATTTTTCAGACCTTCATGCCCAGTCATGTGGACATCCCAAAGCTGAATCCTCCCTATTCCACTTCCAAGTTTCCAGAAGGTTCTAGGCATGTAATTTCTATGTTATCCTTCATATTGGGCTATTTCACTGATGAGTTTACTGACTAGTCAATCCTTGGGTTTTTATCCACTTTATCCCCTGGTGAGCCTCCTGCTGTGATCTTTGATTTTTCCATATTCATTGTTGATTCCATACACCATCAACTAACAAAGTTACCCACTGAAGGGGTATTTAGGTATTCTTCCTATTTATTTCATTTGTCCTTATTCTCACAAGTAGATCACTTTCCTATAGCTTTGCAGAAAATGAATGTAGAGGGCTAGCCCCTATCAGTTGTTTTTTGGACATCATTATTGAGAAAGGAAGGAAGTGAATACAGTTACACATATTTCACAGATTTGTTCATTAGTCCAACTATGGATTTTCTTCATAAGTCCGAGCAAGCTAAGATAAATGAAGAAATGAAAAGAATATTACAGTTTTCAGAGCAATGTAAAATGGGAGATTGGTACTTGTATGAAAAACACACTGAATTAAGAATCTTTGGAACCAATATGCTTCCACATAAGTTACCTAATTTTTTGACTATCAGAGTCTTTTCTCTAGAATATTTGAGACAGGTTTTGAATGCTGATGCCATAAATTTTATGGCATCCAAAAAGAAGACCCAGTTCAAACTAAAAAATCAGATTGGTCCATTCATAGTAAATAACAGGGATGCTGAGAAAGAGATATACAAGAGATTATCGGAGCTGAAATTCCAAGTGAGTTTCCCTTGGAATTATGATCCCCAAGGTCTTTTAAGAAGCATAAGAGTGAAGTGTAAATTACCTCCTTTTGTACATGAGTCAAATCCTGATATTGAAAAGTTTTCTAATCAGGTAGAATGGGAGGAAAATACATTGGTTGATCTAACTGCAAATACACAGCCAACAGAAAAAGTGGATACCACACTTACTGTGGTAACTTCTAAACAGCCAGAGTCTTCAAACAAAAGAAATAGAGATGAGGGAGCCTATACAACAAAAACTACTTCAGATACTAAGTTCAAACTCATCTACAATAAAAGGCTAAGATTTGGTTACATAGGCAAAGAAAAAATTATTGAAGTTGAAGATGAACCAGAGGTCAGTAATGATGAGGCCACTACAATAATAAAGGAAACTTTGACAGAGATTGAAAAAGAACGAGCTACATCCAAAGGAAAGGAGACCCAAATGATTGAACAACAGGTGAATATGGAAACTTATTCTTCTCAAACAGCAGAAGAAAAATATTTGGACATCAAGGATAGATATAAGCAGATTAAACAAATAAATGAGGAAATTAAAAGTGAGATTTATTCTCAATGTCTCAAGTAGAAGCCAGGAAATCAGGACACATTTCTTACAACATTTGATTATTATTCAAATAAAATGATCATGTCCTATTTACAACCTACTACTTCAACTCCAAAAACAGTGGCTCACTACAAAAAGATGGAATTTGAAGTAGATACTAAAAAGGTGCATGAATTGGATCAGATAGAATTTCACAGACATAGCTCCAAGATGCTATATTCCACTATGGTGACAAAGGCCATGAATGTAACAAATTTTCAAAATACTATTATCAACCTGCAAGACCAGATGAAACTTGACAAAGGCTCCTTATATGTAAAATATCTAAGGATCAAGACCTTAGAAGATTTGATTTTACAAATAGGAGTTGACCCATCAAATGTACAAGCTACTGAAGTATTAATCAAGAAGAAAAATGATGATATTGCTGCTTTGAGGAAACAATTAAAACTTCCTCAAAGTGAGCACCCACAGAGTAAGGAAATACTTCAAGAACATAAAGAGAAAGAAGATATGATGCAGTTGATCATAAAGCTTACTGCCCAAATCAAGGATATGGAAAGCCAATTGGATATACTGATGAAAGAAAAAGAAACTGTGAAGGAAACTGATACTTCCACCATTCCCACAGTTATAACTATTATTACAGATGCTATTCCTTCTACACTAGGAGAAAAGTTAGCACCCAAAGAGCCACTGGAAACTGCAGTGTCAGTGAAATTAGCTACTACCTCCAATATAGAATCCTCAACATCACAGGTGCAGCAAACAAATGATGCTGGGAAGATTGTTAAAGCAATGGAAGAAATGACATTGAAAACCAATGAAATTAACAATTTGAATAAAAAGATTCAGAATATGGAGGTATCTAACAAAGCATCATTGATTAATGCCAATAATTATGAACAAAAAGCCAAAAGACTTGAAGAGCAAGTCAAAGCCTTCAAAAGGATTTGAGTTTCACCACACAGATTTCTTACATAAGAAATCACCTATGGACCAATATTATTGAGGCCATACATCTTCAATGGCCATCAATCCAGATAATATATGAACAAAGAGACCTCCTTCTAGCAGCTCAAGTTGAAATACAAAAGACAACAGAAGAATTAGCAGATAAACCAACACAGGCATTAAAGCTAATTACTTTCTTAAACAGTAAGAATAGGATTGAGTTAGAAGAATTAAAGATACAAGACAGGACAAAGAATATATTGCAAATCAAGAAAGTATTGACAAAGAAAACCCCGATGAATAACTTGAAAGAAAAATGTGATGCTATGAATTTTTCCATTACCAAGTTTTTAGCAAAGTACATTATAATAAGACAGGCTGGTATTCCAGACATCCATGTCTTCAATGATAAATTGATGGACCAAAAGGAATATGATAAAAAGATAAGGGACCATGCCAAAGAATAGGTGAATAAACAACTTCCACAAGGCTCTCCAATAGGGAAAGTTGTTCTCCAATACATGGAAGATTTATTCTTCCTTCAGAATGAAATCAAACATTTGTTTGTAATTAAGCCAAATTTTGCCAAGTACACTGATGCAGATGAGAATTATAGATGCTGAACAATGATAGAATTTTACAGATTTATTATAGCAGCAAAGAAGCAAACAATGAAAGAGAGTGCAGATGAAGTAATCATTTAAAAAAAAAAGGAAACAAATAAAACAATATTTGATTTTGATTTTTTACTGCTGAAAAGTCTCTTTTTACAACAGTTAGAGGTCAAAATATCAGGTTAAAGAATATCAGAGTGAAAGGCCAGAGTCAAAGTGTATCAGAGAGAAAACAACAACTAGCTGATTTAACTGCTGTAATTTCCCTTTTTTTTATAGCAGTGAAATGACAAATAAATAGCATGAAAGAGTATCAGAGATGAAGTACAAGGTAAAAGAGTATAAGTGGAAAGAGTATCAATGAAGTCATCTTCCAAACGATATTTTCAAAATGCCAGCAAACATGGACAGCTATTCAAACAAACAGTTTTTTGTTAGATAAGATAACTCTATTTAGATAAGATACGTTGCTGTGCTGAGCAAATTATTCCTCTCTGTGTAAAGATATTTTTATTTCCTAGAGTTATTCCTAGATCTCTCTAGGATATTTGTAATACACATTTGTATAAATACTTCAGTCTATGAAGTGTTTAGTGTGGAATAAAATTGCTAAGAACATTATAGACAATTTGTTGGTACATTGGAGGCTCACATGTGTTGATTTCAAAGCAGCAATCTAGACCATAGCCAATTGGACTTCATAATTCAGGATTCATGCGATAATTTGAAGAGTAAAGTGCATCTATCTTTTCATTGTTTCCATTCTGAGTTACATACAATTTCATATATGTTGTTCAATCTTAATGATTAATTAGGAGAATTACTTCAGGACTAGTGTAAGAACTCCCTGTCTTAACTACTTGATCATTTAAATGTTTTCTGCTGATTTTTGGATTTAGGAATTCTTAATTTCTCCTAGTCCTGTTTGACCCCTGCCTCCTTCCTATTTTTCCGGATCAAAGGATTCTTCATTTCCCTTTATCTCGAAGCAAGCCATCTCATCAAAACAATCTATCCAAATCTCTGAGGGTTATCTACCTTGCCCTGAATACATTAGCATACTTTTGGCCTTGCCTTCTAGTTTTGCTTGCTAGATTTTGACTCCATAGCCCAATGGAATAATAGATCCCTCTTTAATTTGTCTTTAAGTAATCTTATTTTCCACCAAACATTTCAAAACCAAAATCAATTGTTCTATCATAACTAGCCTAAAACTTTAAATAAAAACAAAGTTAAATCATAAAGAGAGAGCCCTCTCTGAAATTTAGGAAGGCTAGATCCTAGATTTCCAAAGTAGGTTTGTGGTTACCCCTAGTTTTCTTAAACAAAAAATCAAAAGCCCACAATCTTGAGAAATTTCTAGGGTGATAACATACTGGCGACCATACTGGGGAACTAACCAATCTCCAATTTTAAAATTAGTCTTAAAGGGAGATCTTTAATCTATCCTTTTACTTTAAGATTATTTTTAAAGCGTTGTGGGTATTCATAAATAATCATTCTGGCTTCTAGGAAAACCTACTATAACAGGTCTAATCCATATCCTAAGCCTGCAGTTATAGTAGATAACCCAGAACAGATTGGAAAAAACAAATTGTCAATTTAGAAACTGAAGTACCATTAAGAAAAGCTAATTATTTACCCAACGAATTAGTGAGTTTATATTATATTGATTTTGATTTCAAGTTTGAACAATAATTGTTTAAAATTAAATTTGAAACTGATTTAAAAGATACGGTTATAGATCATGTTTTTACTTCTTTCTTGAAAGCAAAACATAATATTATTTCAGCAAAATGAAAATCAGATAAATCTGAATCTCAAAGTCAAGTAGAAATAATTAATGTTACATTGATTAAAGACATTGATGAAGTTATTAAATTAGCCCATTTATTATCTTACATTAAGCCTCCAGTTTCTCAATTGCATACAACAATAATTCCAGCATCAGATTCAACTTTGTATGTTGTCACATCATTTTTAGATTCCACTGCAAGTTCATCCACATAACCTTTTATTACTAAGTTGCCTTTGCAGCCTAGGATAGTTTTTCCTTCATTCAATCAATCCATTGCATCCACTAGTTTTATAAGCACTGCATTTTTTCCAACCAATTCCATATATATACCAACTTCTTTTCCAAGTTCTTTGAGTACAACTTTCAGCACATCAGCTACTATAACCAACACATCTCCTATCATTTCTAGTGTACCTCCTAGCTTAGCTAAGCTTCAAGCTATGGTTGCTAGATATGCACCCCTTGTTTTGCCTCAAAACCTCCATGATATGCCCCAAGATTATCAAAAGAATATGCCTTTATTTGATGGTTTGTCACAATACACTGCTCAACAACATGTTACCAGAATGACAGACTATTGTGAAATCTATGAAATAGATGAATCAGATGTTTAGATGAGGTTGTTTGCTCAAATTTTAATTGGGGAAGTTAAGAAATGGTTAAAAAATTTAGCTGCTGGTAGTATAGCTAATTTAGCTTCATTTCATAAATCATTTCTAAATAAATGGGAAAAGAAAAAGAACCCTCTACAAATTTTATCTGAGTTTGATTCTTTAAAAAGAGCTCCTAATGAGTCTGTTCAGGATTACTACACTAGATACAACAGTGTCTATAATTATATTTCTGCAGATCTTAAACCTACACCATATTTTGTGCTTCTTAAATTCCCTGATGGATTTGATCCAGATATGGCATACCAACTAAGAGAAAGAGATGCTGAAACATTAGAACAATGCAATTAGATGTTGTTAGTGTAGAAATTGATATTCTAGCTAGAAAAGCCAGACTTAGGAATGAAAGGAGAGTCACAATCAAAGAAGAAAATTCAAACTCGTATAGTAACAATGGGATAACCAACCACAAATTAGAAATCCCAACTTCAGAAAAAAAAAATAACCCTGGAAAAGCTAAGGAAGTTGCTCCAGATCAGAACATTAGGCCCCCATTTCAAGAGAACTATGCTGAAAGTTCTCAAAATAATGATGAAGATGAGGATGACATCAATATAGTAATGGGAATAGATGAAGAAAACACTATTTTCCTCACTCAGGAGGATCAAGAACTTTTTGAGCTTCAATAACTCAAACTAGAATCTAGTGAATTCTTTGATTTCAAACAAGGTTATGACTTCGCCATTAATGAAATTCATAGTCAGTATAACCTTAGAAAAAAACAATGAAACTTCTACTAAAAATACTTCTCAAAATCAAACCAAAAAGAATGTGGAAGCACCAAAAACAAAGATTTTGCAAATTCTCTCAAGGGAAAACAAGCAAAATTCCAATCCTCCCAGTCCCAAAAAAGTGCCAAGTCCAAAAATTGTAGAGATTACTGAAGAAGTGGCTCAATCCTCCAATAATTCCCAAAAGGCCAACACTACCAAAGCCCTTAATTCAGTAAAATCATCAATTCCTAATCCTAAGAAGAACCCTGTTGATTCTAAATCATCAAATCCCAAAGCTGTTAACACTAAAGCTTCTGCTGAAAGTTAAAAATCTGAAAAAACTTCTCCTGTCCCTGAATCTGTCCCTGAAAAGAGAACTAAAGACAGCAAAAGTGAGGAAACTCAAACAAAGAATAATAGGACAACTCAAGATAAAGGTACATTTGTTGAAATGCCTGAAAAATCACTCAGGTAACTGTCACAAAAGATGAACTAATTTAGATTAGTAAATCTCAACCAATTCCTTTGACAGAATTGGTAAAGAATACCAAAAAAGAAAAGTTATAGATACCAATTCCTTTGACAGAATTGGTAAAGAATGATTTGTACAAATCAAAAATTACTGAAACTTTGAATATGAATAATGGTGAAGATACTATTAATCTAAATGATGGTCAGCCTGAATTAATTTTTGGTCCGGATGTTAATGGTAAACATTCAGATGGACCAGTTCCTCCCTTCTATATAAGTCTTACTATTCATGATCAAATTTTACATAATGCAATGTTAGATTCAGGAGCTTCTCACAATTTAATGCCAAAAGCTATCATGGAAACTCTGAATTTAGAAATAACAAGGCCTTATAAAGATTTATTCTCTTTTGATTCAAGCAATATTAAGTGCATAGGATTGATAAAAGACTTATGTGTGAATTTGGTTCAGTATCCCATTAAAAGTATGGTCATGGATATTGTAGTAGCTAATATCCCACCAAAGTATGGTATGCTTCTTTCTCGCTCATGGGGAGCTAAGTTGCAGGGATCTCTACAATTAGAGATGAGCTATGCCACCATCACAGTATTTGGACAACCTAAGAAACTTTACAGAGAAACTTTAATGAAATACATGGTTAGAAATGCTGAGAGATCAACAAATTACCCAATTTACTCAACACCAATAAATCTTGATTATTTCATTTTATGTAACTTTGATAATAATGAAATCCAAACTGAATTAATTGACATAAAGCCTAAACCAAACAATGATAATATTTTCCATCAAGCCCTTTGGCATTTAGACTTTAATGGTTCAGTGAACAAATCAAGAGCATGAGCTGGAGTGTGGATCACAAACATTGAAACCAGTCATTTGGAAGGACATGCTTTTAGACTCAACTTTAAATGTACCAATAACATGGCAGAGTATGAGGCACTTATCTTATTCCTTCAAATCATCAGAAATTTAGGAGGTCAAAGAATTTTAATTATGGGAGATTTAGAGTTAAATTTAAACAAGTAAATGGAGATTATTTTGTTCACAATCCTAGATTAGCCAGATATAGAGATGCAACGGTTGATTTATGTGATGATTTACTAGAATGTAAGTTTTCTACTATTCTAAGAAAACAAAATTTGCAAGCACATTGCCTAGAAACTTTTGCTAGCACATTTAACTTACCTTTTCAACCAACACATAGATATACTGCTGAAGTTAAATATAGACCCATTGTCCCTGATAATGTCAAATACTGGCAGATTTTCTCTAAAGATGAACAGATTTACCATTTTTTGAATAGTGAGGATGAATTTCAAAATTGTATAATAGACACAGATGTTAATTTAGATTCAGATATTAATTTTAAAATAGATAATATAGATGTACATAAACTTACCAAACCCACTGTATTCACCCAATCAGACATATATAACTTAGAGAAGGTTGATATAGAGGAAATAATTGAAGATGAAATTGAAATGCTAGATTTAAAAGATAATTTTTTATCTAAGGGTTTGACTCCTTTGGAGGACTTGTTTGATTCCAATGATGTGCCCAAAAAGCCTAAAATGGAACCAATCAAGTCTGACATTGAAGAATGTAATATTGGGACAGACACAAAACCAAAAATGATCAAATTGTCAAAAATTTTACCCCCTCAAGAAAAATAAAAATATATGAAACTTTTAAAAGAATACCAAGATGTGTTTGCATGGAGTTATGAAGATTTAAAAGCATATGACACAAACATCATTCAACACAAGATTCCTATAAAAGATAATTAGAAACCATTTAGACAAAAAATGAGGAGGATTAATCATGTCCTATTACCTTTGATTGAAAAAGAAGTTAAATGCATGTATGATGCCCAAATCATTGCACCAATCAGATATTCTGATTGGATTTCTAACTTAGTACCTACAAGAAAGAAAACTGGTGAAATTAGATTATGTGTAGATTTCAGGAATCTTAATAAAGTGTCTTTAAAGGACAATTACCCTTTACCCAAAATGGATCATATTTTACAAAGGGTAGTTGGTTCTTCTAGGATTTATTTATAAGATGGTTTCTCAGGATGTAACCAGATACTTGTTCAAAAAGAAGATCAACCCAAAACAGTTTTTACCACTCCATGGGGCACTTTCATGTATGTGAAAATGCCTTTTGGTTTGATGAATGCTGAAGCTACCTTTCAGAGGGCTATGGACATAGCCTTTGCTAAAGAAATACATGAATTCTTAGTTATTTATTTAGATGATATTACTATTTTTTCTAAGTTAGATAATGAACATTTGGACCATTTGAGACAAGTTTTCATTAAGTGTAGAAAATTTGGTATATCATTAAATCCTAAAAAAACCCTTTTTGGACTAGAAGAAGGAAAATTACTTGGACACATAATTTCAAAGGAAGGTATTAGGATAGATCCAGCAAGGATAGAAGCCATAATGAACATTCACCCACCTAGGAACATCAAGGAGTTACAAGCATTTTTAGGTAAAATTAACTTTTTAAGAAGATTCATTTCGAATCTAGAAGAAATCATCAAAGAACTAAATAACATGTTAAAAAAGGACTCTGTTTTAACATGGAAAGTTGAAGCAAAACAGTCATTCGAATCCATTAAACATGCTTTGACAAAAACACCAGTCCTAATCAGTTCAGACTTCAAGAAAGATTTCATAATCTTTTCATTTGCCTCAGAACATACCATAGTTGCAGTCGTATTACAAGAAAATGACCAAGGTTTTGAACAACCCATAACATTTTTTAGTAAAACCCTTAGAGATGCACCTTTGAGATATAACATAATGGAAAAACAAGCTTTAGCCTTGGTTAAAGCCATAAAATATTTCAAAGTGTATATTCTTTACTCCCACATTATTGCCTATGTCCCTAATTCTATAGTCAAAGATATTTTAACATAGGATGAGCCAGATGGAAGAAGAGGAAAGTGGATTGCCACTATCCTTGAGTATGACATAGAGATTAAACCAACCAAGCTCATAAAAGGACAAGGTTTACCCAGGTTAATGGCTGAATCCAATTGTAATGCTTTAGATATAAATTTTATTGCCGAGGTTGATGACTAGGAAGAGATGGCGACTCCATCGATCAGTGAAGCCTTTCTAGACTCACCATGGTACTCAGATACTATCTTTGTACTTACAAATTTACAAGCTCCTCTTGGATTAACTAGAACTAAAGCTAGATTCATCAAACTTAAAGCAATGAGATATTGTATTCTAAATAATGTGCTTTATTGGAAAGAACAAAGTGGAATTTTACTTAACTGTTTACTGAAATCAGAAGCTGACAAAATTCTTGGAGAATTTTATGCAGGTGATTGTGGAGGACACTTATACTAGAAAAGTATAGCAGATAAGATTCTTAGAGCTGGTTTCTACTGGCCTTCCTTATTTGCTGATGTGAAAAAATTTGTTACCTCATGTCACAAATGTCATATTTTTGAAGGAAAAAGGAAGTTGTTACCTTTACCACTCAAACCTATTTCTACTGAGATGCCTTTTCAACAATGGGGTTTAGACTTCATTGGAGAAATTCATCCTCCATGCTCGGGCCAACACAAATGGATATTGACCGCCACAGATTATTTCACCAAGTGGATTGAAGCCATTTCAACCAGACAAGCCACTGACTCAGTCATTATATCTTTCCTAGAAAACAACATTTTATCTAGATTTGGATGCCCACCGAAAATTATTACTGATAATGTAGCTGCATTTAAATCTAAGAAAATAATTGCCTTTTCTCACAAGTACCATATAACCCTAGGCCACTCCACTGCTTATTACCCTCAGGGTAATGGCCTAGCTGAATCTTCCAATAAAAGCCTTGTGAGTATCATAAAAAAACTACTTGAATAAAATAAGAAAACTTGGAATAAGAAGTTAGTCTATGCCTTATGGGCAGATATAATTACTACCAAGAAGTCAATTGGAACATCTCCTTACCAGATTGTATATGGGATGGATGTAGTTTTCCCATCATCTTTAGGTGTTCCAATTATGAAAATTATCCAAGAATCACATGTAGAACTTAATGATATACAGAGAAGGATAAATCAGACTATTCATCTGCAATAGACAAGGGAAGAAGTATATGAAAAAGGTCAAGTCATTCAAGAGAAAATCAAGATTTTTTTTGATAAGAGAACTAAATAAGATGACTGTGCCATAGAATATAAAGTGTTAAAATGGGATTCCAGAAGAGAAGAAAAAGGAAAGCATGGAAAGTTTGACTTTCTATGGAAAGGGCCTTATGTCATTTATGGGTATAGAGGTAACAATGCATTTTTTATCATAAATTTGGATAGAACAGACATTCCAGAAGGACCAGTGACTGGTAGAATGCTCAAACACTACTATTCGTCCGAGTTAACTAATAGTTGGTCCTAATTTCCTTTTTACATAATTGTAAATATCCATTGCAGTTTGTAGATTGGATTGGATATTTTCTTTCCAAAGTTGAAGCCCGGAGTGAAGGCCCTAAGCTTTGAAGAGTAAAATGTCATAAGTATGAGTTTTTCAGAAATCAGAAGATCATTACAGGATCATCATAGTCAAAATGGAAGGCTACTGATCTTATAGTTCTTGACATTTCACCAGGAAATGCCATCCCCATGTGAAGCCACTGTTAGGGTCCTATAAGTATAGGATTCATAATTTGGAATTGACTTATGATAGTCTTGTAAATATGTACATACCTTGCTTTTTGCAAGTTGTTTTCCTATATTTTGTAATATATATATATATATATATATATATAAGAGGGTAAAAAGTCCTAAAAAGAAAGATCAAAGGACTTAGAAAAATAATATACCCCAAAAGAAAAGAAATAAAACATGAAAGTGTGCAAGTCCAAATGCCACTACTTTTTACTTTGTTACTGATGATTATGGCAGAGTGTCAATAAATGCCATAATCCATGATGAGTTGAACTGTTCAATCTTGACTTGATATGTTTCAATTTACATGTTGTAGATAGTGAATAAAGATTAGCCAGACTGTTTAATCCTGACTAATTAGTAGATAGGTAGAGAATAATGAGGAGATCATCAGTTTAAACTGAGTCCTCAGATGATATAAGGTAGATTTAGATAGTTTGTATTGCTTTCAAAAGAATAAAATGTTCAAGGTTGCTAGCTCAAATGCACCTGCAAAATGGAAGAAAAAATTTTAGATTAAAAGTTGGGTAGGTTGAAAAGAAGAGGGAAGAATCATGTAAATACTTTTCACCGGGAAAAATCACTAATTTCCGCTCCCCTATAGTTATTATGCATTCTAAAATTCCAGTCAAAGAGGCTCAGAGCATTTCTCTGACTTCTGTTGGGACCAGACCCAAGGCTCAATGAATGTTAAGTTAAAAAGTGTTGAATTCCTATATTAATCCCTAATTATAATCATTTACCCTACATTCATCCATTTACACTTCAATTTCATAAGTAAAGACCTTTTACTTAATGAAAAATAAAATCCCCTTTTGATTAATTTCCTTCATTCATAAAAACATAAAAACCCTCCGAAAATATTATATTCTAGGTCAAAGTGGTCAAATTATAGATGATAAAGCTTGGCTTTTTACATTATCACTTTACTTATTCATATAGATATATTTTGGTGTTTCCATTTTCCTTGGTCATATTAACTTCTAATTTATTTATTAAATCCCTAAAACCAAATCTTATCCTATTATTATAGCTCCTTTTATTTAATTATCCCAAAAACCCACTATTATAAGCTTTTTTGCCAAAGTTAATTATCCACATGTTTAAATAAAAAACCCCAATTACACCCCCTTTGGCATAAAACTAACATTATATAAATATCTCGCCCCCTATGGTTTATTAAACCATCCAACATGTTTAAAAACTATATAATATAATGAAAAATGCGCAAAAATGTTTCTTTGGGTTTATCCTATGCCTTTGAAAAAGAAAAATACATCACCGCCCCTTAGATTTTATCTTAAGTCTTTTTAAATCTAATTAAAGCATAAGATTCGAAAGACTTAACCCATTGCACTCTTTCCCACATACATCATAACCTAAAGTTTGATTAAAATAAGAATAAGGTTTTGTTTTAAATAAACTCAGAAGCCCGCCATTATTCATATTTGCCAATACTATATGAAGCCTCATGCCTCATATTATTAATCCGTGACATATTTAAACTATACATGAATCCTAAATTACGTATGTAAAACATTTGTTTTGATTTTTATAAAGGTTTAGAACATAATTTTTTAACTACCCCATTTCAAGATAAAGCCACCGACCCACATCCTAAACTCATCCCGACCGCTCACACTTCTCAACCGACGGACGCATTTATTTTCAAGGCCCACAAACTGTAATGATCGTCAAACGCCCAAATGAGCGTGAAAATGGGAAGTTTTTTCGTTACCGCCTCCTATGACGTGTCGCATTATGATATGATTATGTCAAGCGGAGAAAAACTCCGTCACCCACCCAAACCTGGGCCAACCCACCCATGGTTTTCTACATTCACAAAATAAAAACCACTCCCACTAGTGATTTGACTTGCGTCATTTTGTTTTTAAGATTTATAATAAAGATTAAAACTCATTTTATTGATGTTATCGTATCGACTATGAAAAAGCCGCATGAATGTAATACAAAAATCCTTTTCAGGTACCATCGGGACCTTTACCTTTGCAGAAAAACCTGATTTCAACCGTTGTTCCACTGTTTGAAGATTATTTAAAGCAATTCTCTACATCAGAGCGGAATCAAATTTTCGCAACCCTTCTCAAAGCATCAAGATACCGCAAATAAGGTATTTTTCAAATTTGGTCATACACTCTGCCAATGCATCCACCAATCGAACCAGTTAAGCTTTAAAGATTAAAATTGCCCATCCATTTTGTCCGAAACCTTAAAAAAACAGGCCAAACCCTCGCCATTTTTTCGCAGAAATTGCCATTTATTGAAAACCTCATTTTTAATCCAATTTCTCAGTCCAAGACTCTTGAAAGACAAATTCCACGGTTCAAAAGGTTTTTTAACCTACAAAATACCTTAAAACCCCTTTTTTCAGTCCCAGTCATTCAGAAAACCTGCGTTTTCTGTCTCAAACTATTTCCTATGTCCTAAAAATTCCTAATTGAGCATTGAATTGCCCATTTCCATCATCTTTGCTTACAAAAAATTTCTCAGTTACCCTTTGTTTCAAACAAATTAACTATTGCAAACAGTCTAATCTTGCTTTAGTTAACTCAAAATTACAAAAAAAAAAATCACACCTAAGGCTGGAGGATCCAAACTTGTTAAACCTGGAGGATCCAAACCTCCCAAGTCTAAAGCAGTCAAAGCCCCAAAATCTACTCCTGCTATCACTTCTAAGACCACTATGACTGTTAATCCTCTTCAACCTCTAGTGTCCAATGAAGAATTCATCCCTTTAATTGATTTGGATTAAAAAATTGTAGACCCTCTAGTATAATTAAATCTATTAGAAGTTCACAACTGGTGTTATGAGAAGTTCCTAGACAAAGAAGAAATGCCTCTCTGGGATACAAATTTACCCAAATATGTAGTCCCAGTAACACATTCTGGTCAGGACCTGATAAGACTATGCCAGAAGTATTATGTCCCAGACCAAATATCAATTATGAATAATGACAGGGAAATCCTTTTTTCTATCACCGCAGAGTCAATCAATGAAATGTTGCAGTTAAAATTTGACCCTAGGGCAGTCCCATTATCCATTGAAGCATTGACTCAATTATATTTAGGGTTAGATTTCCCTAAAAGATTCATGATTTTTCAGAACTTTATGCCTAGTCATGTGGACATCCCAAAGTTGAATCCTCCCTATTCCACTTCCAAGTTTCCAGAAGGTTCTAGGCATGTAATTTCTATGTTATCCTTCATATTGGGCTATTTCACTCATGAGTTTACTAATGAGTCAATCCTTGGGTTTTTATCCACTTTATCCCCTGGTGAGCCTCCTGCGGTGATCTTTCTATCTACCGCCGATTCCATACAATCATCAATTTGACAAAGTTACTCCACTGAAGGGTATTTGAGCAAGAAGATCACTTTCCTATAGCTTTGCAGAAAATGAATGTATTGGGCCACTTCTTCAAATTGTTTTTGACATCATTATTAAGAAGGAAGGAAGTGAATACAAATATACGTATTTACAAATTTGTTCATTAGGCTACTATATGCTTTTCATAATTTTATACCTAGATAAATGAAGAAATGAAAAGAATATTACACACAGAGTAATATAAAATGGAGATTTGTATGAAAAGCACACTAAATTAAGAATCTTTGAGCCAATCAAGCCCATAAGCATGTTTTTCAAGCGAGTCTTTGATCTAGATTATTTGAGACAGTTTTGAATGCTCATGCCATCATAAGGCATCCAAAACAAGACCGCCCAAACTAAAAATCAATAATCCATTGCAACAGTAGGGGTGCGCAGATAAACAAGAGATTATCGTAGCCTATTTAGCTGAAATGCTAATAATTATGAACAAAAATCCAAAAGACTTTTAAGAGAAAGCCGAGCCTTTGTGATTATCTGGCTGCATTTCTTAGATAAGAAATCACCTATGCGGAGTTAATATTATTGAGGCCATACATCTTCAATGGCCATCAATCCGTATAATATATGAACAAAGAGACCTCCTTCTAGTACCAAGTTGAAATACAAAGGACAATGTATGAATTAGCAAGATAAACTAAAGACAAAAAGACAAAGCTAATTACTTTCTTAAATAGTAAGAACAGTTAGAAGAATTAAAGATACAAGACAGTTATATTGCAAATGAAGAAAGTATTGATGATGAAAGAAATGATGCTATGAATTTTCCGTGAAAGCAAGCATATGCTAAGATAGGCTGGTATTCTAGACATCCATGTCTTCAATGATAAATTGATGGACCAAAAGGAATATGATAAAAAGATAAGGGACCATGCCAAAGAACAGGTGAATAAACAACTTCTACAGGGCTCTCCAACAGGGAAAGTTGTTCTCCAATAAAAGGAAGATTTATTCTTCTTTTAGAATGAAATCAAACATTTGTTTGTAATTAAGCCAAATTTTTCCAAGTACAC